>OMOW01042330.1:0-10124 GCA_900312555.1 Lamprogrammus exutus
ATCTACACTGATAGCAAGAGTAAAAAAGATCCAATCCAAATCTTATCCAAAACACCCAGCAGGACCACACTAACACTTCTTTCACAGCTAATATTTTTCAAAACACAAGGGTTCCTGTCCCTTCTTTTGAACCAAAGGGTTTCTACTGCTAAACTACAACTAATCTGACATGTGCTGACTTGTCTGACCACCATATTTTTCTCTGCACAGAAGCCACACTGAGGCGCTCATTTACCACAGGGTGACTCCGTTTGGTGGCTCTGTGACAGCCACATTAGCCTAAATGTCTTGGCGGACTGCAACTTCACTGCATTCAGAGAAAATGTGCCTTATGAGAATTTTCCCCCTTTAGACATTTCAATAATGAATGATCCCTCCTGTCTGAACCTTTCCCATGGGTCAAGAACTGATGTATGGATGCCTGTGGGGGACACGCAGGATTCATTGGCAGGGCTTGAGTCTGAATGAGTGAGAAAAATTGCAAATGGGAAGTGAGTTGCCAGGGAGTGTTGACATCCTTTGACAATTCTGACAGAGAGAAAAACAAGGCATTAGTATTTCAGCCATTGTCAACAGCAGACAGATTCCATTCATATGAAGACAAAAGCATGAGTAGCATTATAGCACATTTGGGAATACTTACTTCTATCATAACATCTAGCTAATCTTTAAGCAAGCGGTGAAATGTTTTGTAATCACTCATCAACTCTCCTTAGTATTGAATTCCCGTTACAATGTGCCTGCTTTGCATAGTGTAGGCCAATTAATCCAACTTGGCTGCTCACCCTTTGAGTACTAATGCGATTAATGGGATTGTGGCTGAAGCAAGTTGGATGTGGGTGACCATACCCTACTAGGGGATAAAAGCAATTACAGAAAGACTTTTACATAGAGATGGACAGGGGGCACACTAATTTTGCTGTAGTAATTTGCTCTTTTATACTCCTGGTCTTCCCGTAGAGAATGTTAAGTTCATGTAGACTAAACTTCTGTCCATCAAATCTAACAGTGGCGAGGTGGATGAAAGTCAGTGATTTAAAATTAACAAAACTGTGCTGAACAGTTGTGGCTATGAAGTTGTTAAACTGACTCTGTCCACGGTTTCGTTTATCAAATCTAACTAATTGTTTTCCTCCAGAGTGCAGCTTCTTAAAATCTGACCAATCTCCAGATCCGGACCAAACTGCAATATCAATAAAGATGTGTGCCCAATGTCAGTCTCTGTGCGTGCGCACCTGACTTATCACAAGAAGCGGAGCCTAAATGCTGCATTCGAGTGGTGATGGAAATTGGTAAATACCAATTTTACAACTTGAAAATTGCAATATTTAGTTGCGTTTCTCCTACTACGATACCAGGATATCTTGATGAATGTGTGTAGTTTTAATAAAGTTAGAATTCATAAGTGATAAGAATGTATTTTTGTGCGTTTTTGTAATGAACAACTTACTTTTATTTATGTTGGGGCATTTTACTGGTATTGTTACAGACCTCTGACCTTATGTCAAATTCATACATGGACCTTTAATAAAAAAAATTGATTACCCCTGCTCTAGGGGATATACTGTATTATGAGTTTTGCTCTTTTTTGCCTCATTTTAATGTGTTATATAATGTGTAATATGTTAGTTAGGATGTGGTGAGCATTGTCAAAGTTGTGTAGGAATAGACTTCAGAGTAGACAGATAAAACATCGGCTCCAAAAACTCCTCACAAAACCCATAAACCTAATCAAGGAAACCGGCCCTCTACCTCGACTACTTGACATCGGACAATAAACCTTTTCTTCACTCAAGAATCCTGCTGCAGAGTCTAAAGACCCCCTTTGATCACCAACAAACAAATCTTGCCTGGTAGTTCCATTCTGTTTACTGATGATGTGACCACACATCCAGATGGTCCCCTAAATTTTTTTCTTTGCTGAAAGATTGACCAACTTTATGCCTTAAAATTATCAAGGTAATCAACCTGTGGGGTGGGAAGGCAAGAGGAAGGGAACTGAATAGAAAGGAAGAAAGAGAAAAGAGATGAGTGGGAGTAAGGAAGCGTGAATGAGGAGGAGTGCGAGATCGTTGAGCATGTTTTTGCATGGTCCCTCCATGTTAGGAGAGAGCCCAATACATTGAGTGCGACTCAGAAATAGAGGGAGGAGCTTCATTTAACCATGATACCTCTACTGAGTGCCAGATTTGAGACAGTGCATTGTGTCTCAACATGGTTCCTCCATGCTGTTTGATTGAGTGAGATCTCAGAGTGCAAATTGGAGCGATGGGGTTGAGAGAGTTCGATCCAAATATCAGCATGATCCCTCCATGCTGCTTGACACAAGCGAGATCCGAAATTGATCTCTCCACTGGGCTGCATTAAACTCCGATCCAGATGAGCACTTGAAACCAAAAAATCCACTCCTGAAGTCTGCTCCATGATCTGTCAGCGCAACTCGGCCAATGCGACCACTTTCCGATCCAGACTCCAAAGGGAAATGCAAGTTTTGACCAGCAACTCCATTTCCTGGCATTAGAATTGGAGACCTGGTGCATTCAGAATTGGTCTGTTATCTTCTCAAATTATAAAATAGGGCTTATGATTTATATTAAATATGATAACTTTTTGACTCTCAGGCAACAATCACTGCAAAGCAATTTGACTCCTCTAATCAAAATTAATCTTTGATAATAATAGAATATTTCTCTTCATTCACTGAAAGAATTTAATCGAAAACACAATTTTATAGTTCAACATTTTCTGTGTTTTCCATTTTCATGAGAATATTGAATGAAATGAATGAAAATGAAAATCATATATGTACTGTATATTGAATGAAACTCAGAATATGTTGATAGAAATGTAACCCTGATATATATCATATGGAATCCCCCCGGCAGTATCTGACTCCCGCTCTCGTGAACGCGCGTCTGACTGCTCCTTAGTTTCTGCATGTTTTTCGCAATAGGTGGCAACTTATCCTTAATCTTTCCCCACACCACTAACACTAGAACAGCACCAGAGTACAAGAGAGTAAACTGAAAGCGTGATTTATGCCAAAAGAAAGACATCTTGTCAAAAATGTGATGCAGATTGCTCTCTGAGTGTGACAACAGGGTGTATGAATGCAGAAATATGGGATGATATGCAATTTTCTGTATTTTGGATCTCAGGACAGCATAGACAGAATAACATGACATTTGCTGTGGTGACATCTGATCATATGTGGATAGTGGATTGAAAGTTGTGTGGCCCTTGGACCAGGGGAGTACCATTTTGCCAGGCTTTAACATGGTAAAATCCCTGTTGTTGGGGGGTGGAATATGATTTTGGCTGGTGCAAAATTAGCGAAATCCCTCTTGATGGAGTCACATGAATTCCAGCATACAACGCAGATACTCCAAATTCATGTACTCCCACCCAATATTACACATATACCAATAATCAAATAATCACAATGACATGCAGAAACTAAAGAGCAGTCAGATGCGCATGTTCATGAGCGGGGGAGTCGGATTTGGGAGGGTCAAACACCAGATGGCTTTGTTCAATATATATCAGCATTTCATTCTATATATCAGGGTTACTTTGCAATCAATATATTCCCAGCACCATTCAATATATATCGGTTTTTCATTCCATACATTCCAAGTTTCATTCCATACATTTCAAGTTTCATTCAATACATATTGACAACTTGAGGTTGACGCCTAAAGAATACATAATACATACAACCTAACACATGACATGTGAATTTACATGGTTAGACACATCCACAAAGTATGAGGCCAGCATGCCAACTGTTTGGCCAGGCAGTTAGAAAGTCAGAAAGCAACTGCACAGAGCAGAGCTGTGGGGATTTAAAGAGACAGTAACTAAAGTGGCGCAGTGTAAATTTCACCTAATGTGAACAGCAAAGCAGCAGCAAGATGGCGCAGAAGTCGATCAGTGTGTTGTTTTGCTAGATTAAGTAATCGCTAAGATTTTAATATAGACTCCAAAATGAAAATAACATGGACATCTGTATAGGTGTCCCCTTTAAGTGCAAGGCCATCACTAATTTTACTACTGCAATGAAAACATGAATTGAAACTGCACTGCATCTTGTTTCTGTGTGGTCACCACAGCTCTAAAACATAGTCCACAGTAAACTCCATCCCACAGAAGCCACTGCCCTTAGAACTGATTCACAGAGACAAAAGGCGAGCAAGAGTGAGCAATTTACTGCTAGCAGCTTTGTAAAGGGCCTCGCAGCCCACACAGCACCATTCAAGGGACTAAAACACAGGCCAGGATTACGCTTATCAAGCATCAACTGTTTGGTCACACAGACAAAGGCTTATTGCTGTGGGACAACATTAATGGCCCGTGGCTGAGTGCGAAGAGTGCCTCTTATAACAGAAGAGAGGGAGTCGATTGCGAGAGGGAGGGGTCCACGGTAACACAATGGCTCGTCTCAGTAATGATGAGAGCAAATGAAGGGATGGACATTTAGGATTTGTTGAGGGGTATTATCTCTTTGGACCGCAATGAATAGGAAGCAGCACATGAACCACAGAGTGAGAGACTGAACAATGGCGATCCCTTTGTCATCAGAGGCCTGTGTAAGTTTCAGAAGCTAATAATAACCACATGGATGAAAGGACTTCTGAAGGTTGTATGAAGTATTGAGAAAACACTGTCGTGGAATTCCAATTTGTCAATGCTGCCAATAATACAGTCAAAAAGTGGAAGGAAATGTTCCAGTTTGTCTGACACGGATCAATAAAATAAGGTGTGAACTTTCCTGGCCTTTGGAAGCAGGTACAGCTCCTGCTGTCTTAAGGCTTCATTTGATAAATGTCAAAAATCAGACAGTGAGTTTTGGTGCAATAACACACAATGCAAATCACCTTCCATTTTGTGCAGTTATTCTTGGTCCTTTACTTCAGGCTTTTGTTGTGAATAAATTGCTTATATAAGGTAAAACAATGGTCATGTCACACTTTTATCTGCCTGTCAATTCTTTCCCGTGCTGCTTTTTAACGTCCCTCCCAGCTATAATGTCTCCGCCGCCTCATCTGCAACAACACATTTGGACTGAGAGAGAAATTGTAATTCTGGTTCAACTGATTCTCCATCCTGTTCCAATTGACCCCACTTCATCCACTCTTCTCTGCCCTCAGTGCTTTAGCTCATGTAATACTGCTATCCCGGCATCAATATTAGACAAATCTCACCTACATATTTGTAGAGCCACTGATACACTCGCCCGAATCTAACAGATATAAGCTCCATTTGCAAACTCCTGTTCCTCTCTCTTTTACTTTCTTTTCCTGTTATTCTCATCTCTGTAACCTCTGTCTCTGGATCTCTCCTTTTCTCTTTCAGTCTTTCCCCATGCCTCTCCATACTTTGCCTTTTCCACATCCTCCCTCTCGCCTTCATCTCGTCCTCATCCTAAAGTGCTTGCTCTCAGACCTACTGCATATCTGCTCAAGGACAATATGTCTGCATCTATAAACAAGAATAAGTGATTTGGCATCTCTCACTGCAATATGTTCCCTCCCCACTTCTGCTCCTCCTCTTCCTCTTCTTTCTCTCTCTCTCACTCTCTCTCTCTTTAATGCTGCTTGTCTAATTAAAAGCCTTACAAAAACATCTCATTATGATTCTTGAGTCTTCAAGCTCATCTCCTCGCAGATCTACAGTAAAAGGGTCAATTATATGATGCAAAGTGCTGAGAAAAATTAAACCCGCCATTAGCTGCTTTGCACCATCTGCGTTATTACAGGGTGCACACACAGGGTAATGTTGTAAATTTCATGCTGATTTTTGTAGGAGGGCATACTTTGCTGAGTTCGCTCCCATCGAAAGTAAAGCATAATTACTGTCAAGGAGGTGTGTCGTGGCTAATCTGAGTTAGTGCCAGAATTTCAGAGTAACCAACTACACGGGGGAAGTTGTGTGGCTGTTAGAACAATAGGATGCTTGTTGCTGTTGAACTCTAACACCAGGCCATTACTCTGCCTATTGATATTCCATAAGAGTCACTTTCTAAGGCTCCTGCTCGCTCGCATCCCAGTTCTTTGCACTAGTGTGACAATCTTTACTTGCACAACACAACACCACACACATCACAACACCACTGTTCTGCACAGAAGTCAAAGGGAAGGAGGTCGATCTGCCATTCTCCATTTGTGTTTGTTCTCCACGCCTAAGACTTTCCTGTGAAGTCTGCAGCGGCGGAATACTAAAGAAGGAGCAAGTCTGTGTTGTGGAGAAGGCGCACAGGTCTCAATCACCTCCCCAGAGACGCCAGGTGCCTCGCAGAACCAGAGAAGAAACAGAGACTTGGACTTAATTCATTGATACCGCCCACTGAGGTAAAGAGTTTCAAATGGGAGGAATTACAGGATCAATAGTGTGATTAGCAGAGGCCTTGTAGCAATAGCGTGTGGTTGGCAATCCATTGCATCAAGCTAAACCCAGGGGACAGCGCTGCAGTTGCTCCTCTCAAGTACAAAGGCCTAAGCAGCAAGATAAGTTGATGAAAAAGAAACTGAGGCAAGACTAACCAGCGACAGACGCATGTAACCTTTAAGGATTAATTTCGGGTGCTGTGTGCTAGTTTGTATTTGCAGATAGTGCACAGAATCACAGCACAGACAGAAGACAGATAGAGAGGAAGATAGACAACAGATTCTGACATGAGTTCAACAACTTGGTTGGCACGGACTATTATGAAAGCCTAATAAACCTTGATGATAACCTTGATCAGTTTAGTAAAAGCATTTATGCACAATATTGTAAAATACATAGAAAGCTTGTCAATTGTGGAATGGGCTGTGTTCCGTGGTGTGCAGTGTATTAATAAGTATACATTTTCCAATTCAGTTTAAGTGCTTGCATCAAATTTGTTTTGTTTTTTTGTAATTGAAAACTTATCCATAGCAACAGACTCATACAATATAAGCTACAATATGAAATACATGCAATATACAGTATTTGGCACAGGTCTGATGTTTGTCAGCATCTTACAAGGAAGATTGTTGGAATCTGAACAAAGATGTTTGATGTTTGTATTGTGCAATGATGTAAATGTGACGTCTTATCTACATTTGAGTGAGGGAATCTGTGCTCATTTCCTGGAAACAGGGAGTTGTTATATATATATAGTATATATATATATATATATACTATATATGTACATGTACCATGTATGTATATAGTATATATATATATATAAATACTATATATAATTTATGCCATTATGTCTCTGGTTTTTTCTCTCACATAGCCATTGCTGTTATATTTCCAAATTCAATAATATAATTTCTGTGATTACCTGCGATGTGAACATTCAAATCATTGAACTTGTAATTCCAACACGTGACATTTCTCTTTATGCGCGCCTGTTTGAAAACTGTGCTTCAGAATAGAATGTGATTTATTTATTTTTTGGTTTGACACCTTTAACAAATTCTTTTCTAGCTCAAAAACACATTTTTATCACACATTGGTACAATAATTAATCATTGATTGAAGTACTGGTTTCATTATTGTTTCATATTGATCCTAATTTCAAGTACCAGTTTAAATGGTGCACTCCAAACATTTATCAAATTCTAAAACTGGAAAAGAATTTGGCGTGTATCTCTTTTAGCGAAGCACAAAATGAATTGGCCTTCCCACCTCAGGAAATGGACTGCAAACTGAGTGGTCCAGCTGGTTCTTGTTTTTGGCTCCCAAACGCTGCCTAAATGTGACTGCCAAAGAAAAATCCCTAACAAATGCCTCACTAAAACACAAGTTCATGACATAACATAAAACACATCACGCTTGGGTCTAAACACAGTGATTTCCCCGCTCAGCAAAAGTGATCCACGCTGGGCCAGCACATTTTTCGGGCGGAGGGGGGAGGGGGGGATCAGAAATGCTAACATCCACTTGAAGTGGTACACCACCAGGCATGCTGTTCCCTTCTCTCACTGTACGACTCTACAGTACCATCAGTTGACCTAGGTTAAGGCCAGCACTTGTGCATTTAGAGCTGCTGCCTCTGATGTACTGGCTGAAATTCATTACGGGGTTCCATTACACGTGCGAGCTGCTGGGCTGGCCGCGGGATGAGAGGGCCAATCAATACAGTCAGTATCTGCCCCCTCTAATCTCTGTCGCCTGTGTCAGCCCTGCTATCTGTAATAGATCTCGAGGATTAGGGCCCCTCTTAAGACACTTCTCTGTGTTGAGTGCTGGCCAGCCAGTGGGACCCATGGGGGCTGTAGACCCAGTCAGGTTGATCCAACCCGAACTGTATGAGGAATGCCAGTGGAATTTTGAGAGAAACATCGGAAGGCTAAAAAAGAAGATAGGGAGAGAGAAATAGAGAGACATAGGGTGATGCCATTAGGGAGCAAAGGAACAGAAGATAAAAGAGCGGCTGTGTCATGGATTGATAGAGACAGGCAAAGAAAAAAGAAAAGGAAATGAGAGAGATGGCCAGGAAAACAGACATAGCAGTGAGAGAAGGTGGGTAAACAGAGAAAACAAAAAAAGGAAAGAAAGGGAGTAGTAAAGAGAGAGTGGTAAAGAAGGGAGAGGGAGAGAGAGAGAGAGCAGATGAGTTGAGAGGAGGATAAGCACTGGGCCAAGGAAGACGAGAGCCCGTGTAATTTCTCTAATCCTCCTGGCATTTATACTTTCACCAGACAGATAATGAAAATGAAAAATAAAATGGAAAAACTTCCCCTCTTCGCCTGGCCAGAGGTGTTTTTTTTTAATCTGTAGCACCATCGGCTCAGTTCTTTTCCTCTTCTTCTTCTTCTTCTTCTTCTTCTTCTTCTTCTTCTTCTTCTTCTTCTTCTTCTTCTTCTTCTTCTTCTTCTTCTTCTTCTCAATACCTCAGTGAGTGTGTGCTGAGACATCACAATTGTCTTTGTGTTATTACTTCAGGTCATTGCAGATTTAACTCACTACAGTTTGGTTACTTTGACACAGGACCCCAGACACTGTAGATGGGTAGATAGATAGATAAATAGACAGACAGACATCAGTCAATGTCTGCATCTGCGTGGATATCTACGCACCACAAAATATTTTGTGCTCGTGCAGACAGGTCAGCACCTGAAAGCATCGACTACACATGTGTGCAAGATTGTGGGAGGGGATGGAATTGTGTGTGGGCATCAGGGGGAGTTAGAAAAAAGGGGAACGTCGTGATGTTGGTCAGCTGTGTCCACATTCTGTTGCCCTCTGGCTTCATTAAACACCGGGACACATTTTCTTTCGTCCCCTTGCTCCGGTAATTAGATTGTGGCAAAAGTGTCTTCTCAGTGGGACAGGACACCAGAGCATGGGAGGCTCCCACAGTCCAATTTGTGAACACAAATAATTGCATGGCAGGATAGAAAACTGGTTTCCTGGGTTTGGTGCCCACATAGAACTGGGTTGGAACCCTTGGGCTAAACGAACTAGGACGATGCCAGTCTTCTTATGAGTGAATCAACATTTTAGCAGCATCATCAAAACAAGTGACCAAAAATGACAACAGAAAATATTACATGTGGGTTCTGTTTTCAATAACCAAATCACAAAACCTGCAAACCTACACTTTCTTCTTAGATTATGTCATAGACAGAGATCCTTATTGGCCAAGAGACGACATGACCACGACAGCCAATACAAGATAAACATAACCAATACCATTTTCACACAGGCTTGATATCCTCTTATATACACCTACACAGGCATAGGTTTCAGAGGACGCCATGCTTTTGTCCAGTAATAGCAAGGTGGTACAAACAATAGAACATAAAACAAATAAACACAACTTCCACTCACTGATGTTGGAATTAATCCATCCATTCACTTTTTCTGTGGAGATTCTTGTCCCTCAGTCTCCACCACACCCCTTTGAAAATTAAATGATGGCAAAACCTGTACGCCATCTTTCATAAATCCTATTTTCTCTCTTTATCTATAAGGAAATCGCATCCTCTGGCTGTAGCTCCACTCAGAAACTGTATTTACTGTAATTTAGTCCGTAATTATAATTACTGGGTGTTCATATAACCATGGAAAAAAAGTTTATTTGCATGCATCTCCTCCATGTTGTGTGTATGTTTTTTTCCTGCACACAAACGTACGGTGCAAAAAAA
>OMOW01042333.1:6080-16154 GCA_900312555.1 Lamprogrammus exutus
GAACACAGATCTCCAACTCACACTCAAGTCTAAAAACAAATCTATGCATTGTTATCACTGTATAGGAAGGAACAGCTTTGAAACATTCTGCATATCAGCCTTAACACACCACCCTTAAGTTATCTTAATAAGGAGAGGGCATGGACCACAGCTGCATTTGGTTTGGGGCTTCAGATGAGTGCTACCCTAAATTCTCAAGAAATACAGGGTCGAGTTCCTGTCAGTCGCGTTGTTATGTTTGTCCTGGGAATTTACCAATAAAAGCCTTCAAGGAATAAATTCTGACCTCCTAATTGTCTTTTAGGGTGGAAAAATAAGCAGGAAGTCTTGGGTTTGCTTTGATAGCACCTTAACATCAATTCAAAGCTGCAAACTAAAATATGATTAAGGACAGTACAAAACAGGCAGCATTTTAGAGGAAAAGGCTAATAACAGCCTGCTTGCCCCTTCAGTTGAGGATAATTGACTTTTTGAGAATTGACGGGATTGAGTGTTATGTTCAGGCAAACTGTTCAGCTCTGAAGCGCACGTAGACCTGACAAGCTTTCTAGAAATGTTGGCTTGCTCAGCCGTGCATGTTTGTTTGTTTGTTTGTCATGTGAGCCTACAGGAGAATATCAATTATATTCTAACTTCTTTTTCTTGCACTTATCCCCTCTGGTTGTGCATACTTTTCACCTGTGCTTCATGTTCTCACCTCCTTTAGGCCTATTCTTTTATTGTGATATGTTGACTTAATGTTTTCCATGTAACTACAGATGCTGCCACAGAGCTGCAGGTGTCCAATTCCAAGCTCGCTGAAGTCGAGGCCGCATATGGTACTCAGAAATCTGAGGTTAGATTCTTCGCACTCTTCTTCAGACCCTGTGCAAAAACCCAAATATAAACCCCACCCTAAGGCTTGTATACTCCAGATCAAGATACCCTACCAAACACTGCTTACCAAATCCTTTGCTGCTGTGAGCAAGGAGACTGTCCTTAAACTTGGTCCAGGTCCTTGTTTCGGTAAGCATGTTCTTTGCCAAAATGCCCTTGAGCAACATCACTGAATCCTCATCAGCTTTGACCTCTGCCCTCTGTCCTGCCTGTGAATGAGGTCAAGAGAAAAGATCATTTCCTGCAGGCACCCATGAAGAGTCACATTATTTCAGTATTTCGATTGGTTTATTACAGTATTGATTGGATCATTCCCTTTCTCTCCCTCTTTGTTGCAGTACGAGAGACTAAAGAAGCTCCACGCAGAGCTGGAGGAGAAGCTGGAGGCATCAGAAATTCAGATTAAACGCCAGTCTGCAGAGTACAGAACCCTACTGCAACAGAGAGATGTGTGTATATTTGTATTCACAGCATTTTGATGTTTCCTTTCTCTGTAGTAACCTCCGTTAACTGTTAAATTGCTTCAGATAGGTATATTGTAAGCAAACACTGATAAGGAAAGCAAAGGCGAGAACCAGAATGATAATATATGCAATAATGTAGCAACCTGTGCTTTGTGACACAGAACCATTTAACTCATGCTGCACGCTGGAAGTTGCACCCGTTCAATACCGTCTAAACAGAGTATGGATGTGATGCACATGACACCAGGTAGCAAAGAGCTGATAGTGATGTGTGTGTATCCTCAGGTGGAGATCAGTCATCTTAAAGCTCGGCAGAGTGGACTCCAGGAAGACGTCCAGAAGCTGCAGCAGTCGGCCCAAGCTGCATCTGGCGGTCCCGCTATGCTCCCTGTCTCCACGACCGCCTCGACCACCACCACCTCCTCTGCTACCTCCTTCCTGTCACGCCCCTCAGGGTCCCACCAGGGCTTCCACGGTGACGAAATGGACCTCAGTGACGTCATCTGGTCACAGCAGGAGATCAACCGGCTGTCAACAGAGGTCATGCGTCTGGAGGCGGAGGTGGCGCACTGGAGGCGCATGTCTCAGGTAATAATCAGGCTGTTTGTCCAGCAGCGACAGATGGCTGCTGAGAGCCAAAGAGCTGAACCTGTGTTGTGTTAGGATTGTTGATGTTAACATGAAACCACCCTAATACCCTGAAAGTGATGTTGCACGCTTTGTACTGTGCAGGGCAGCATAAGCAGAAGTTGCTCAATTATGCATAACTAAATAAATGGCTTTGTTTTGTTTGAGCAGGAACACTGTTTCAGTCAGAATTGTTCTGATTTGTTAAACTGTTATCTTTCTGGCACATCAAGGCAAGTTAAAAATGCAAAAAAAAAAAAAATTTAAGTAATTGATCCAGAGCTGTACAGTTTTTATATAAACAAATATTGAGTCAAACTTTATTCGGTTTATATCACTGGGGAGGTGACACTCATCTTTTTATTTCAGGCATCCACAGCAGCAGGAGCTGGCAATGGCGACCAAGGTGAGATTCTCAAACTTCAAAGGACGATCAAGGTGAGGTTTATTTATTTTATTTTGTTTTATAGGCAAATTGTAGTCCTCATTGTTCCTTTAGTGCCCTTACAAAGACAATTGAACAATGCGACCGAGCCTCTAACCTCAAAATGTCTGCTTCTTTGGAACAGGAGCTGCGAGAAGAGATGAGTCGTGAGGTGGATGAGCACCAGCACGAACTGGCTGCCCTGCAGGACGCTCAGCGGCAGAAGATGGCTGACCTCACGCGGCGACACAGAGAGGAGCTTGCAGAGTATGAGGAGAGGATAGAGGAGTTGGAGGAGCAGATTCAGAGTGGTTAGCTTAACTTAAGATTCTTATTATACCTCTGGAGCTGGAAACTTTTGAAAAAAAACGGAGGGAGCCTGTACCTCCTGCTAGTTTCTCCTGCTACTCAATGTCTCTACAGAGGGACTGCACACAAATGAACTCTGCCCTCCCATCTCTGCAGGTGGTGGTCAAGCCACTTCCCTATCAGACGCCTCCCAACTGCTTGAACTGGAGAAAACCAGCCAGACACTTCAGGAAGCAGCAGAGCAGCGGGAGAAGCAGCTGGCGGAGCTCTCTGCCAGCCTGGAGGAGGCTCGGAGGAAACAAGAGGCGCTGCAGCTGGAGAGAGACGAAGCCCAGGAAGAGAACGCAGAGCTGTTGCACAATTACACACGACTGCAGGCCTCAGTTGTCGAGCTGCAAACACGTGTGCAGGAACAAGAGGGGAAAACGCTGCAAAAAGCCCAGCTAGACAATGAGATCCAAGCGTTGAGGAAAGCTCTTACAGGTATATCAAGTCACGTTCTGTCTCTCATCTGCGGAGTAAACGTTAATGCGGACAATTCCTCACTTTGTTGTATTGAAGAGTGGATACCAGTTAGTGATGGACTTTTATTTTGCACCAGTTTGTTTGTAAAGGTCGTATAAACGGTTAAACCTGTTCCAGACCTGTTCAGTAATAGTCACATGATCGTGCAAAGTTACTCATTTGTATGTTTGCTCCCTACTATGTACCCTACATATGAATTTAAATCTTTCTCTTTCTTTTTTGAACAGCAGCAGAACAGGAAATGCAGAGACTGAAAAGCCTGGCGGAGGCAAGTGTGAATATGAACATTATTACCATGCACCAGTGTCATATTTCTAATTCCTTCCTAGTTGTAATGACTTTCAAATGCCTTTTAATAAATCAGGCAGAACCAAAGGAAGAAGTTGAGCATGCCGACATCTTAGAACTGAACACCATTATTGGGGCATTAAGGCAAGAGAAGGAGATTCTAGAACAAGAACAGGTTCGTATAGCGTTGGTAAATGGCCCGCAAAATATTGTCTGGTACACTTCCATATATGAACGTATCATTATAAAGAAAAAACTTGATCTGAATCTGTTGAAGTTATTTTGCCTCCCTGATGCAGTGATGGTAAACGAACAAGTGAACGACCTCCCTTTTACTACACAGCTCAACCTACAGGAAAAACTGAAAGTGGCCGAGGAACAGATAACGAGCGGCGTCGGAGCTGAGCCCAGTGAGTCCGAGTCATTGGAGGTGCTGAGGACGGAGCTGGAGAGGAGAGAAAGGGCCCTGCGGGTCACTGAGGAAGAACGGAACACCCTGATGTCCGAGCTGGAGGAACTGGACCGGCAAAACCAGGAAGCAACACAGGTCTGACCCGTCATCGTGGCGTGCCTTGTTCATTGGGATTGACTCTTACATAATACCACACATATATATATAGTTTTAATTTAATATAGTTTTAACAGGCACAGGCAGTATATTATGGTATGCACGAATGATTAAAAGTTTCAAAATGAAGCAGATTAAAGTCAAAGTAGAATTTTGAGGACATTTTGTTGAAAACCTACTGAACTCAACAATGTTTTGACCTTTTTTTCATCTAGCATATGATCTCGGTGAAGGAGCAGCTCTCTGGGCAGCTGAGGGAGGCAGAGGCAGAGATGACGAGACTGACTGCAAAGCTCAACAAAACCAAAGACAAGAAAATGGCATTAGAGCAAGAGCTCGAGACCCAGAAGGAGAAAATGAGCCAAAGCGCTTTCACGCTGAATGACCTGCATATGGGCAAGCAGCAGTTGGAAAGTACAGTGAAGGAGCTGAAAGATAAGCTAGGACATGCGCAGAACCAAAGCAAGGAGGCTCGCCGAGACATTTCCGAGCTGAAGAAGGTTTTGCAGGAGAGAGATGAGGAGCTGTCTGCCACCAAAGCACAGCTGACTGAGGCTGGGGAGCGACGAGGTGAGGCACAGGGAACTGGCGAGGAATTGGCAGGGAAGGAGAGGGAGCTGTCAGACCTCAGGAGAGAACTGGAAGAGATGAGGAGCTCTCACAGTGAGGTGATGTCAGAGCACTACGAGATGAAGATAGAGAATAAGAGGTTGAAGGCAGAGAATGAGCAGGTTACGGGTAAAATGGAGGAACTTAGCCGACAGAAGGAAAGTCAGGCAGCTCTGAACAGGACAGTACGGGAAAAGGACACTCGTATCGAGGCTCTGAAGTTGGAGAAAAGCGAGCTGGAGGGCGAGCTGAGGCAAGCTGAGATGTCGCTGGCAGAGCAGGCGAAACAGTACCAGCAGACCTTGGAGGAACTAACAAGAGCTCGCTCCATGGATGCCTCAGCTTTACAGACGGAGCATGAGCGCACCATCACGCTTAACCAGGAGAAGGACATGGAAATAGCTCAGCTGAAGAGAGACCTGGAACAGTTGGCGTCCGACCATAGAGACACCAACGAGCTGCTGTCCATCACAGTTGCAGGGCAGAAGCAGTTGACAGATTTGTTGCAGGAGAAGGATGCCTTCATGGAGACTTTAAAACAAAACGCTGCAGATGTGCAGATGGAGATGGAGAAGAGTATTACAGCGGCGACAAAGGACGCTGAGGCTCTCAAACAGGCGTTAGAGGACAAGGATAAACAGTTAGGGGGTATGAAAGAGGAGAACAGCCATTTGAAAGAGGAGATTGATCGCGTCAGGGACCAGCAGAGCAGACCTCAACCCCTGACGGAGCCCAAGACCCTGGACATTATCACAGAGCTGGAGACAGAAATTACCCAGCTCAAGTCCTCAAGGGAGGTGCTGGAAAAGGAGGTCCAGACTCTGAGAACAGCCATGGAGGAACAGCAGGCTTCTCTCCTCCTCTCACAGCAGTCCCTCCAGGTCCAGCAGAGTGAGCTGGAACAGGCCCACGCTCGCCATCAGCAGACCACACTGAACTATGACAGACTTATCCACACCAGGGATGAAGAGATCGCCCATCTGCAGCAGACAGTGGATAGGCTTAGCGAGGGCCAGAGTCGCGCTAACTCCCCACCTGTGGAGGGAGAGGTCATCCTGCAGGAGGACAAGACTCAGACGCTGAATCAGGAGAATGGCAGCGAGAAGCACGACCTGTCTAAGGTAGAAATCGATAAATTGGTAAAGGGCATCAAGGAGAAAGAGACTGAGATCAGCCAGCTGAATGAGAAAAACCTCTCGCTGACCAAGCAGCTGGACCAGCTCGTGGTGTCTCGTGATGAAGTGGGCAAACTTTCACAGATGATCCTGCAGAAGGACCTGGAGATTCAGGCTCTGCATGCCAGAGTCTCCATGGGCGGAGGTGGCGGACACAACCAAGATGTGTTGTTTCTCCAGCAACAGCTGCAGGCCTACGCCGTTGAGAGAGAGCAGGTGTTAGCAGTGCTGAACGAGAAGACCCGAGAGAACAGCCAGCTTCGCTCTGACTATCACCGCATCATGGATATCATGGCAGGGAAGGAGGCTGCTTTGTTGAAACTTCAACAGGAGAACCAGCGCCTCTCCAACATGAGTGATCCTGTCGGAAACCAAGAGATGTTTAAGGAGACCATCCAGAACCTGTCCCGCATCATCAGGGAGAAGGACATTGAAATAGATGCGCTGACCCAGAAGTGCCAAACCCTAGTAACTGTCCTGCAGTCCATGGGAGGAGACGCTGGTGCTGGCTCCGGAGGTGTCAGCAGCAACCAGTTTGAGGAACTGCTGCAGGAGAGAGACACATTGAAACAGCAGGTGAAGAAGATGGAGGAGTGGAAGCAACAAGTCATCACTACAGTCAAGAACATGCAGCAGGAGTCAGCCCAGCTGCACGAGGAGCTGCTCAAACTGCAGGGTCAGGTGTCTGCTGACAGTGACTGCAGTTCCAAGCTGTCAGTGGACTATACTCGACTAATCCACAGCTATGAGCAGAAGGAAAGGAGGTTGGGAAGCCTAAGCCAAGAACTTGCTCAGGTTCAGCAGACTATTAGCCAGCTCAGCACAACCAAGGATGTTCTCCTGGGTAAACTGGACAGTGTTGCTCCAGAAGTTATAGCAGCTCAGGCTAGTGGGCCTTCTCTCACAGCAGAGGCTCCAAGCCACCAGATGGCATCACCAGTAAACAGCGAGAACTTGCCGGAAGAACTTGCATCACTGCGAGCACTGCTGGTTGAGAGGGAAAACATAATCAGGACTCTCCAGGAGAACAACCACCGGCTCTCCAACTCTGCCTCCGCCTCAGAAGGTGAGCAGAGAAGCCAGGCTGAGGAGGCTCGACGGGTCAAAGAGAGGCTGGAATCCCTGCAGAGATCTGTGAGGGAGAAAGACTTGCTCATCAAAACCAAAGGAGACCAGCTAAGTCAGGTCAGCGAGATGCTGCGAAACCGCGAGAACGACAACGAGGTGCTGAAGCAGGCCGTGACGAACCTGAAAGAGCGCGCGCTTATTCTGGAAATGGATGTGAGGAAGCTGAAAGAGGAGAACGAGCGGGTGGCTTCACGCTCGCGGGAGAAAGAGTCTGAGTTTCGAGCACTGCAGGAAACCAACATGCAGGTTTCCCTGCTGCTCAGGGAGAAGGAGTTTGAACTCAGCGCAATTAGCGAGAAGGCAGCGACTGTGGAGAAGATGCTTAAAGACAAAGAGCAGGTCAGCAACTGGCAACTATTTCTTTAATCTTATTGTATTATTACCGTAGGGATATATATTAGATGTTTGTCCGTTTAGAAAGGAAGTTTCAGTTGAATACCGTTTGAATAGGACTACCACTCGACGCCTTGCTCCAGGCAACTCGGGACTTGTTTGCCTAGTTGTTATTGAATTGTAACAAATGTACTCTGTGACTCTAATGTCGCACAGGGGAAGTCTGGTGAGCTGAATCAGCTCCTTAATGAAATGAAGTCCATGCAAGAGAAAGCTGTGGCGTTCCAGCAGGAGAGGGATCGGGTGATGATGGCACTCAAACAGAAGCAAATGGAGACAACAGCAGTACAGACTGAGGTTAGAGAACAGACATCATTCACTCATCCTATCATTGTAACTGTGCAGATGAAGTTTCTATATTCTGTTCTACTGCTGTCTTGTCATAATCTTTAAATCCAATCAGTGAAATTGAGTTTGTAAAATGTATGAAATTAGTTTGGGATCTGTACATGCTCTATGTGTTCCTCCTGTGCTCACAGCTGCAGCACACGAGGGACAAAGAGCAGCGTCTCAACCTGGAGTTGGAACGGTTGCGCAATCACCTCTTGGAGATCGAGGACTCGTACACGAGAGAAGCACTCGCCGCAGAGGACAGAGAGAGGGACCTACGCAAGAGGGTGGCGCTGTTGGACGAGAGGCTGGCCACTTCCTCAAGTGCAGTGGAGAGTGCCAGGTTAGTACATCTAAAGCCGTCTTTGACATTTGACAACACATTAAATGAAAATAAAATAATCAAGTTTCCACTGTGGTTTAGACACTGCACAGGCTTAATGTTCCATGTTAAATTCTATAGATTATTATTATTAATGTATTTAAAATGGACAGTGCACAATAATAAATCACATTGAATGAGCAAGATTTAGATAAAAGGCTGGAGTCCCTGCCCAGAGACTACAAAACAATTAGAATTGATTGCAATAAAATACAAGTAAACAAATCTTTTAAAAAGCACGTAGCCTACTAAGTAAACACATGCAACACAATACCATATACTAATAGCAAGCGCACAACACAAAAATCACACATGAGTAGAAACGCAGCACAACAAGATCATAAACAGGAAGTGGCAGCAGGCGATGTCAGTAAGGTGACGGCGGGACAGAGCAAATGGTTATTGGTGGCGATATAACAGATTATAAATGAGTTTGGCTCACTGGCAAAACAACAACAAAGAAAAGTCCTTAAAAATGACACTTAGGTCTTTTGTCTCCCCTCTTTTTTGGTTTTCTTTGCTCTAAACTATTACAAATGAGTTGGAGCCAAGTTGTTTTGCACAGATATCTCACAAGCTCTTTTGCTTTGTTATAATTCTCATTCCTCCTGTGTTGGCCTTCTGGCCTTTAGCCAACAGGCCAGCATGCAGGTGGAGTCTTTGCAGGAGCAGCTGAGCAGAGTGGTGAAGCAGAGGGACGAAGCGCTTGCTCAACTCCGCACCTCGCAGGACCAGGTCAACCAGTACGCAGTGTCATTGTCCAACCTGCAGATGGTGCTAGAGCAGTTCCAACAAGGCAAGTTGCTTCAACTCAAGTACTCTTCACTAATTCATAGTTGTAAATTTGAATGTTCTCTGGCAATGAGGACATTTCAAAGATATTTTTGCCATTGCTTTTCCTGAAATCGGTGAACTTTGTGTGTATGACGATGCTTCTGTGTCTGCAGCCCGACAATAACAATAATAATCAGCCTACTTTCCCTCTCTGTTCTTCAGAGGAGAAAGCCATGTACTCAACAGAGCTTGAGAAGCACAAGAGGGAGAAGGATGAGTGGAGAAAGAAAGCTCTGAAGCTAGAAGACCAAGCATCCGCTCTCCAGGTAGATCACCAATCATCAGACATGTCAGACAATCCTTTCATGTTAGTTTATATGTGACAATATCTGCTTTATTTACATTTTGTTATTATGTGCAATTTGAGGCAGGGATGCCTCAAATTGAGTAAAAATGGGGATTATTTTGTAGCAATTACACAATTTTACCTACATAATATGTACAAAGAGACTATGTAATTGTAGTTAAATTTGCACATAACAATTTTAGGTGAGATTTTATCATTTAACCAGGATTTTATCACCATTTCCATTCCTTGTGTAAATGTCTTGTTGTAGGCTAAATAAACTAAAGCAGTCATGCATTATGGTCAAATAGGTATTAATTCATTAGTGTTATAAGCCCATTAAACACACCCAACTGCACTTTAATGAGAAATGAGCAACTACTGAGATGGTCGACATTGAATAAGTGTGTGTGGTTTTCAATGGTGCTGTGCTGTCTGTCAGGTGAACCTGGATGAGGCCAATGCTGCTCTAGATTCAGCCTCTCGCCTCACAGATCAGCTGGATATGAAGGAGGAACAAATTGAAGAGCTGAAAAACCAAGGTGAGGAGCTGTTATCACCAGCTGAGCTCTGGACCTGACTTATGAACGGTTTCTTTTTCACTATATAAACACAGAGAAGGGAATCAAACAAAACTGCTCAGAAACCTGTCTGCCATCTTATATCAAAATAAATGTGTTAGCCATTATGAAATATGTGTTCAGCTGTTTAATCTCTGATGGGTTCCACTTAAGACCACTGCACCATTCTGCTATTGTTCAATATCGTATGCATCATATGCGTCAGTAATCTGTTGCTGGTGTTCTGACAGAAAGTTCATTTATATTGCCAGGTGGCCTTTTAACATCTTTCTGCC
>OMOW01042508.1:0-10584 GCA_900312555.1 Lamprogrammus exutus
TTTTTCACAGTTGAGTCAACTCTTTCAACACATGCTCGTCTGGTTTGTAGGCCGAAAGAATGCAAGAAAGGGGGGGAAAAAAGGAAAGAACGATCCGCCATTGTACTGTGTTTTCCATCCAGACGTCCAGATTCATCTTTCGCCCAGCCCTGCGAGACCGCGCGGAGACGCGCGCACGCCGGCCGTTTCCGCGCTCTAAAGCTTACGCGTTTGTCTGTTTGATTTCTCTGTCCTAGAATGGTTTCACTCCGCTGCACATTGCATGCAAGAAGAACAGAGTCAAGGTGATGGAGCTGCTTCTGAAGCATGGAGCGTCTATACAAGCTGTCACTGAGGTAGGTGTGTGTGCGTGTGTGACATGGGGACTTAGTATTCTGTTTATGCTCTCTGTGAAACTTCCAGGAGCATCACTGTGGAGAGTCAAAGAATCATTAACTCAATATTCTCACGTAAAATATAGCATTTAATAACCCTAATTTCAGCAGATGATTATCTTGTTTGCTTTGTTCCATAAAGATTCTGGGTACAGATCAATAACTCAAGAACTAATCATGTATACCAGCATATTGGAATCTTGTGTACTTTATAGTATACATTGTCCAAAGTACTTATGCCGTAGTTCACCATGTTTTAGAGCTGGAAGCAAACAGGATTACTTTTGGGTTTGTCGGTTCAGTTCATGTTACATTAATCAGAAGTTTATTTACGGTCATTTTGTAGAATATTATGTGGGGAGATGTAGTCCTCTCTAATGATGTGTAAATGAGACGAGTCAGAAGAGTTAAACAATCACATTCAGTCATATTTCAGTCAAAATGAAGATGTCACAAAGGCACTTATGGCTTCTTTCACTCGCTCATTTCTGTTACTTCTTCTCCGCCCACCAGTCTGGTCTGACTCCCATCCACGTCGCGGCGTTTATGGGACACGATAACATCGTCCACCAGCTGATCAACCACGGGGCTTCGCCGAACACGAGTAACGTGGTGAGTTCAGAGCGTTGCTTTTTGTGTTCCTTGTTGCTGTCAGTTGTTGCATTTTCAATAGCAGAAAAGGGATAAGAGGTATTTTACTCATTTAAAAGTCAAGTCAAGTCAAATAAACAAAGGATTCTGTTGGTTGTAATTATTGGCATCAACAACTTTTATAAAGTCTGTAATCACACGTAAACGTTGAAACTACAGGGGAGGTGAAAAATAAATAAATGGTGAATAAAAGGGGATAAAAGTGAAATACAGAGTAATAAGAGCGCAACAGAGACGAGGGGGAAGAGGAAAAGGGGGGGGGATGACTGCACTCAACTCTTCAACCCCAAGTTTTTGGTCGCCCACGCGTGTCTGTGGCCAGGTTACCGTAGAAACGGCCCATTACAAGACGTCATTATGGTGAGTTGGGTGGGGTGAGCAAGGGGGTCTCTCTCTCTCTCTCTCTCTCTCTCTCGCTCTCTCTCTCGCTCTCTGTGTATCAGTCGATCACATCCTCAACAGAATGGGAGAGGGAGAATGAGACGTAGTAGAAACAAGGTGAGGGCAGACGGAAGGTTTGCAGAGGAGAGTAACAATCACCTCTTTCTTCTGCCTCTGTGTGTGTGTGTGTGTGTGTGTGTGTGTGTGTGTCCCAGCGGGGAGAGACAGCACTCCACATGGCTGCAAGGGCAGGACAGTCAAATGTCGTGCGATATTTGGTCCAGAATGGAGCACGGGTCGATGCCAAGTCAAAGGTAGATAGACAGTGTTTGTGTGTGTGTGTGTGTGTGTTTGCACTTGTCTACGAACAGCAGGGGTCATACAAATTCACTGCTTTCACTGTAAGTCTTTGAAATTAGAAGAAATCAACCTCCTAAGATTCATTTAAAACACATTGATCCCATTTTAGTTCAGCCACAACAGGCGTTTGTGTTTGTTTGTGTTTGTGTCATTGCACCTTTAATTACTAAGCATGTAGAGCCAAAACTCGTCTGTACAGTAAAGAACCATTGTCCAAAAAAGAAAACTGTAATGCTTAAAATAATGTAGTAGCAAAGCCAAACCTGTCCATTATGTTGACATTTTTCTCCCTCATAGTGGTTCTGAATGTTTTAAATGAATACGTTGTGGAACAGAAATCTCTCAGTGCCTTAGAAGCAAAGGCTTTGAGGTGCAAATCTCTAAAACACAACAGTGCAAACACCAGACTTTCTCTTTCCTTTCCTGTACAAATCAGTCAGTTTTTTGCTCTTGGTTCTCAACTCTCGGTTGTGATTGCCAGGAGGACCAGACTCCGCTGCACATCGCAAGTCGTCTCGGAAAGCAGGACATCGTCCACCAGCTGCTGGCCAATGGAGCGTGCCCGGATGCCGCTACGAGCTCCGGGTACACACCTTTACACCTGGCCGCCAGGGAGGGACACAGAGATGTGGCCGCCGCTCTGCTGGAGCAAGGAGCAGGCCTGGGCATCACGACTAAGGTAAACACCACGGGGAGCCCATGCTGATGCGTGCATACATACTGTATCTGTGCAGATGGATACGCACATACAATACACACCCGCTGCTCAACAAAATGTGTCTCTATGTTTGTGTTTCATTTATCCGTCCATATTGTGGATAGTATGGATGAATTTTGAAGCAGGAAACCGCTGTGAATTCTACACTCACTGTTGGGTCTATCTGGAGAGGGTTTTGTTTTTAACCATGCTAGCTGCTACATGTTGCCTCAGAGCAAAAGAATCTGATGTAAAACTTGCGACACGCATCGTCTTTGTTCTTTCCACAACCCAAGCTCTCATTCTATTACATCACATCAAAGTCATTTCCTTCGCTTTAGTGACATCACCCTCCGAACAACTCAATTATTTTTTATTAAATACACATGATTTTGCAGAGCATGGAGGTGTAGAATATAAGTAAGGAGAGAACTGAGGGACTAAAAGGAGCATTGATATTGTTGCTGTTGTTATACTTGTGTCGTTCCAGAAGGGCTTCACTCCTTTGCACGTAGCAGCAAAGTATGGGAAGATTGAGGTGGCCAATTTGCTGCTGCAGAAGAATGCTCCCCCAGATGCAGCAGGGAAGGTGAGGCCTACACACACAGACACACACACACACACACACACGAACAGAGCAAAACCTTATATGTCTGTATTCTACAGATGGACTTAATTATCCAATGGGCTGTCATCACACAGTCATTTTGTATGAATCACGTCTCTCTTCTTCTCATTATGTTGTTGTCACAACAACAGTCTTAGCAACTTCATCCTTCCCTCTGATAGATTTCATTACAATGATTATGGTGCAAAGTTTAGGCTCTGACTTTTGAGTCACACACACATTCTTTACGCAATAGAATGGCCAGACCGTAAGTGTTTTACTTTTATATATGTTAAGCACGTTGCAGCATTGTTTTGAAAAGTTTGATATAAATTAGAATTGTTGAGTGTGACTGTGCATACTGTATATGTGTGTGTGTGTGTGTGTCAGGCTACGGTAGCCATGCTAATGATGTGTTGAATGATAGGTGGAACTGTGGAAAGCAGTGATCACACATAAATGCCTCCCATTATGAAATATGTAATTAATGGTTTCCATATTTCCATTTTTTTCTATTCAATAATTGCTCAGTTGAGAGAAAGTAAAACTAATTTGCTGGTAATTTTCCATAAGGCTCAATGAGGAGCACTGATACAAGAATCCAAGTGCTCTTGCTGAATCGATACATTTGAAGATATAAATTTATGTTACAAAAATGTCTTCACTGTATTTACGCAGACACACAAACACACAGAATGTTTTGCTGATCTGATCCTTACTCACATGCACAGTATAGGCTGATAGAATAGAATCTCTCACAGTAAATGTCGTCACTTCGCATTTATTGCCAACTAACAAGGCCTGTATTTGCATATGTGTGTGTTTGTTTAGAGTGGACTAACACCACTGCATGTGGCAGCGCACTATGATAACCAGAAGGTGGCATTACTCTTGCTCAACCAGGGAGCATCACCACATGCTGCTGCAAAGGTAGGGGTCTCTCTCTCTCTGTCTCTCTGTCTCTCTGTCTCTCTCTCTCTCTCTCTCTGTCTCTCTCCCCAGTTTTCTATCTTTGTCGTCAATGAATAACAATTACACACACAAATATGCAACCGTGATCCAAAAAGAGTTGCCTTTGAAATCAGTATTGCCCCAACAACGTCTAACCATGACTAACAGAATGTTCAGTAAGACAGTGTTCTCAAAAACAAAGGCAATGTCACCAGAAGAAACAAGTTTTCGATAATATTACTCTGTAACAATCTTTAGATCCTGGATATAAGATATTTAACTGACTCTCTGGAGGCCTGAAAGCTGTGTTGCACATTTTATGACGACAAATTCAACCAAAGAACATCTGATTACAGTTTTAGTTCTCTATTTACTATCAGACGAGTGACAATAATGCTCAAATATAATATATTACTATAATAAAACAGCCAGCCAATGAGTATTGCTGTTAAGGTTGTACTGTCTTTGCTTGAAATACATGTAAAAATTATACTTTTATGAACTGATAGTGAGGTTTAAACTAATTGCTCAGAGCACATTTTTATCTAAGACTGGACTCTGTTTTGACGCAGTTGTGGTCGAAAGTCGAAGATGTTGATTTCAGAAAGAAAATGAATCGCTTGCTCTTCCTCTGCTGCCCAGAATGGTTACACGCCGCTCCACATCGCTGCTAAGAAGAATCAGATGGAGATAGCCACCACGCTTCTTGAATACGGTGCCTCCACCAACACTGTGACGCGCCAGGGGATCACGCCGCTGCACCTCGCAGCGCAGGAAGGCAATGTGGACATAGTGACACTGCTGCTGGCCCGAGACGCTCCCATTAACATGGGCAATAAGGTAAAAGATCAATATGTGAGATGATTTGTCCGTGTGTGTTATTTCATGCATGTGTGTTTTCTTTTTAGGCATACCACTTCTTTATCATCTACTATTTTCTGTGATAAACCTCCTCTCTCTCTCTCTCTCTGTGTGTCCATAGTCTAGTCTGACTCCTCTCCACCTGGCTGCCCAGGAGGATAAAGTCAACGTGGCTGAGGTCTTAGTCAACCAGGGGGCTACTATAGACCCTGAGACAAAGGTAGTACTGATAGACATTTCAATAAAATTTAATTTAGTACATTATGTGTGACAAACGACCACATCTTAGGGCTTATTATCCTCTTCTGTAATGTCTTATCATTTTGTAATGCACATTACATACAGTATGTTACTCATATTAAAGACAATGAAGAGGAATAATGGATTATTATCAAACTGGTTTTCTGTGTCATCAGATGGGTTACACTCCTCTCCATGTGGCCTGTCACTATGGTAACATAAAGATGGTCAACTTTCTTTTGAAAAACCAAGCTAAGGTCAACCCCAAGACAAAGGTAGACACTGTGTGTTTGTGTTTGAGCACCTGTATATATTCTGACTGTATACATGAAGTGTGTGTCATCAAGTGTGTGTGTCAGTGGGTTCAGTGTAAGTTGTACATTTGCTGTAATTCCCTATTAGTCATTTCACTTGTGTGTGTGTTTTCTAACCCTCATCCCTCCTCTCTGTCCTCCGCAGAATGGCTACACTCCTCTCCATCAGGCTGCACAGCAGGGACACACACACATCATCAATCTGCTGCTGCACCATGGAGCATCGCCCAATGAACTCACTGCTGTTAGTACATGCACATCTCACATCAATACCAACACTCCCAAAATATTGAGTCGAATCCGGCTCACGACCATTGTTGTCTGTTATCCCTCTTGTCAATTCGCACTACCAGTTCCTCTAAAAACACTAAATGGTCCACACAGTTGGGTGCTGAGCTCCTGGACTTGTCAAGGTGCTCAGCATTCACCGCCCCCTCACCCCCACTGATGCTTAACCCAATGGGAGCAAGGAGGAACAAAGGCAAAAGTTTTTATTGATGGAAATGGATTTGATAGGCCAAAACTGGAGTTGGGGAGAGGGGTGAGAAATATGTAAATGGTGCAAACTGCAATAAATATCTCCAGAGAAATACAAAATCAGGTCATCCTTAAATACTCCTCATGTTGACCCTCAGACAGGACAACTTTGTGAAGTCTTTTTTTTTTTTTTTTTACAATGCAATATGTAAGAATGTTGTTTTGTTTTGTCCAGAATGGAAACAGTGCTCTGTCCATTGCCAGGAGGCTCGGCTACATCTCTGTAGTAGACACACTCAAGGTGGTCACGGAGGAGACTGTGACCACACAGGTACGTGTGTGTAGCTGTTTTCCTCTGTTGTGTGTCTTTCCCAAACACTGTGTGACCAGGCTGCATAGTCTGCCAAAATATTATTTTCATGACACGAATCAGTCAGTACATGAGTCACAAGTCTTTCTGCCTCAGTTGCAGAACAAACAAACATCATAACATCCAGGCACCGAAGAATTATAATAATAATACATTTTATTTCTATAGCACACTTTAAAATCCAATTGACTACTTCTGTAGCAGCCTGAAAAATGGAAATAAATGATTCTGTACATTCCTAACACTTGACGACGAGCCTGCCTCTGTTCAACAGACTGTGATGGAAAAACACAAGATCAATGTCCCTGAGACCATGAACGAAGTGCTGGACATGTCTGACGACGAAGGTAAGGACTCCCTTTACAACTTGACACTGCATGTGTGTTCATTTATAAATTAGCGTTATTAATTTTAATCAGTCTGAACAAAGTCTCGCAATGCAACCTGATCTCAGCCACTAAATCCCAGGGAACCAAAGTCTATAAAACACAAGCTTGAGTCACACCTGGCACGTAGTTGCAAGTCCTGCAGTTGCCAAAGTTCCCCATTGTTGTCTAGGTAACTTAATTCGTTTGTTGTTTGGAAGTCTAAACCCAAGTACTTTTGTTGAAGTGTGTTTGTGGTTATGAGCATGAATAGTACTGAAGAATTTCGTGCCAAAGTGATTTATACTGTATACAGCCACTAAAAAAAAGTGACACCTGCCATTTTCAGTTCTTTTTTTCATTATTTTGTTGTGATGAATGTGATTTTTCATATCTTTGGTTTGCTTTTTCTCTAACCCTTTCTCCCATCCCAATCACACAGTCCATAAAGACAATGTCCCCGAAATGATCACAGAGGACTATTTATCTGATGTGGACGAAGGTATTTTTTTCATCTATGCTTTTTGTTCTTTTAAATCATTTCTTTCTCTCACTCCTTTCATATCTCCACTATATGTCATCATTGTGTCATTTGTGTTTTTTAAGTTAATGTATTAAACCTCTATTCTAGTATAAGTTATCCATTGTTCTATTCAAATATTAATATATCTGTTATTGTAACAACGATGCTCTAATAGGTCTGATACCCACTGTGGGGCTTTGAACTGGTCACATTTTCTTCCATTTTGCATGCAAACTGTTAACTTTTACTTTTCTGGTTTATTTGTGTAAGTCCGTGCAAGTACGTAAGTGCAAGTACTGTATGCGTACAGTACAGCACACTGTACAAACACACAATACTTCCTCCTGCTGTTTCCTGCTTCAACTCTCACTCTGGCGCTGTAAAGCCTCCAGTATTTCCATGCATCGAAATGCATAGATGGGGTATGCCTTTCTCCTGGTTTCCATGGCAACCGTCTGCATATGGCTTTGTTGAGTCTGTAACAGATTTCTTTTCACTCGGTGGAGTAGACGGCACACACACTTGATCCTTTGTCTTGAGGGGCTTGTCTGTGACACTGCCATTGTAGCTTCACACATTTGGGCCTAAGCAAACAGTGTCAGCTGCTGTGGGTGTGTGTGTGTGCGTGCATGCTCAAAACTTGATCGTTTCTCTGAATACGCCTAATGAGAAAGAGATGGAGAGAGACAAAAATAGGAATTGACAGATCCAGATTTTCCCATCAATGGTATGTTTTGTCTTCATTTTGCTCTTTGTGCCCTCTGCTCCTTGCTAAAGACTCTGCTGATGATAAAGAATGGTGGGCTTTCAGTTTTAGGGAGTCACATGTTTCTTGCTGTCTGTAGTTGCAGCTGAAAGTCAACAATAAATGGCTGAAGCTGTTCTTTATGTTTGTTTGTGTTAAACAGACATGGATGTTGGAAATATCTTCATCAACTACTCCTGTAAGTCCCCCCAAAACAGCTAAATCTGACTACAACTAACTCCAATAACAAGTCTGACGTGGTCCAAACAATCTGACAGAGCTAAACTAATCATATTTATTAGCGCATGTTTCCCCGTGTTCTAAATGTGTGAGTGTTGCAGTTTTTACAGTTGGCTTCTGTGATTTGTGATCTAAAACTGGAGCAAGTGGAACTCATACGCGCAAAGTGCACACAGATACACACAAACTCGTGTAGCAGCTGAGCAACAGCAATGATTAACATCTCCAATAACACTCCAGGCGTGATCTAAATCAGGACGACCCGCAAACACTGCAGCCTTTCATAAACTGCAAAGATTGTTTTCGAGAGCTTTACAATTCATGTTTGATCTGCATCTAAAGCTGTAACACATTTGTAACCAGCCATTTTGATGCTATAAAACCTAGCAGGCTACTTGAGCCAATAATTGATCCTTTCACAAACCATCCAGTGTCCAGTTATTTTAGCTGATAGGTTCATAAAGCTGTCGTCCGTATTTCATCCTTGGCTCTTCATGCCTTATTTTAGTTTTGGCACGTCATCGACTAAATATAGCACTCAAGTAAATAGAAGCACTGACAAATGATCAATAAACCTAATGTGAAGGAGTTTGGAGTTTTGGAATGTAATCTGAGAAAGCCTGTTGTTGGTAACAGGCAGCTCTGCCATCCATAACAATATAGAATTTCTTGATTTTGTGATTTTTGGGGAGGAATATACGAGTTTAGAGGAAGTGGAAGCGATAATTTTTTGACCGCACATTAGAATCAGTTGATAGTTGTATACTGTATACTTGACTTTGTAATTTTGTATTTTTGAATTAAATAATAGAAAGGAAAGTTACCTAGTCTCGTCGTATGCGTAACAAACGCAGTTTACTACTCCAACCAAGAGGTGACATATCTGGCCGAAGAGGAGGCAACGACGTGCCACTATATTTAGTCAAAAAACTAGATTGACCGAGTCAGTTTGGCAAGAGAGGTATTGTGCGGCGATAGCGGATAATCCTTGGAGCTAAACTGGGCTAAATTGATCGAAATTGACCTCCAGCAGAGGCAGCACCGCTCTACCCTCAGGTGCCACCTCCAGCAGTCTGTGCAGAAAACTCATATTCTTGAGAACGGACACTACAGAATTGGTTAGGCGCAAGAAGCTCTTTTGCTTTTTTGTCCGCACATTACAAACTATAGTAGATACTTGCATACTGTACTTTGTAATTTTGTGTTTTCTGAATTAAAATGATAGAAAGGAAAGTTGCCTAGTCTCGTCCTTCTCACCTCGTCGTCCACTTCCTCTAACATCAACACAGTAAAAGACTCTAAAACGCACTTATATAGACGATGTAAAACAAAATGGTATCATCAAGTTATGGCAGTGATGTCATCCAAACCAACAGTGATGTCATCCAAACCAACAGTGATGTCATCCAAACCAACAGTGATGTCATCCAAACCAACAGTGATGTATCATCCATACTAACAGATTAACAACAATAATGTCATCAAAACCCATAGTAATGATGTCATCAAACAAACTTGCAACCATGTCATCTAAACTAACAGAGTTACTGCAATGGTGTCACACTAAATTACTAAACTTTAACTCATCTTCGGCTCTTACAGATGCTGACCAGGTTGTGTGGGAAATCCTAGTTGGATAAACATGGAATGATAGAAGATAGAGAATATCTCATGTTTATAGAGAGACATATACGCCTAAGAGAGGAGACGGTGCTAAAAGTAGGTGAGAAGGCAGGAATGCAGTTGGAGGAGGAAGTAGAAAGACAGACAAGCAGGCAGGCAGGTAAAGAAAATGAAGAGGGAGTATGTGAGAAATGATTCCTACAGTCGATAAGTAAGCAGACAGGCAGGATTTACGCCTATGACGATAGACGGGGCATAGGTAGGAGTTAGATGTTGGACAACTTAGTCCAAGTCACACACCCACTTACTATTTATGTCCCACAGTTAGCTTTGGGTGTCCGTTTTGATACACGCATGCACACACTGGATAATCCTAGCGAAGGGTGGGTAGGCGGGAGAAAGCTGATCTGTTTGTGTGAGCGCTGGGCTGTGAAAGAGAGAGAGTGAGTGTATGTGAGCCTGTGTGTGTGTGTGTGTATGCAAGAGAGTGAGAGAAAGTGACGGTGTATGAGAGAGAGAGAAGATAGTGAAAGTATATGCAAAATTGAGGCAGAGTGAGGTCACAAGTCGAAGAAAGTGTTCACTTCAGGCTGAATGAAGTGTTTTAAAACAGGAGGTGAGTTTTGTCTCGCACAGGAGGGGGGGTTTCGCCCGTGTGTTTAGGCCGAGCCGAAATAGAAGAGAGCCCGCAGAATGAGAGAGAGAGAGCGGAGGGCTTTTGGCTTGAATGGAAACTCGTGGTTTGGAATGTCGCCAGATGGGGTCTGTAAAAATGTGTGCGTATGTGTGTGTGTGTGTATGTGTG
>OMOW01042627.1:2489-15437 GCA_900312555.1 Lamprogrammus exutus
TTCAGACGTGTGCTCTTCCGATCTCGACACAGAGCTGCTCTGTGGTCTGTGCTGTGAGATAACATGGAGCAGTCACGCTTTCACGGTGCTAAGAGGATCGTCGGCCGGCCTGGGGTTACATAACAGCCTCACGGTGGACATTAACCAGAAGAAGAAGAAGAAAAAGTGGACAAAAACAAAGCCGCTCCACCCCCCCTCCGACTCACAGAATAACCCCGAACAGCTCTGTTGTCCTGATTAGTCCTCAAAAACAAGAGTACTGCTGGAAAATAGTCCCCAATGTCTTATTTACTGGGATGGGTGTGTGTGGTAGATAAGTGTCCAATTGGCCACCATAGTGAGAAATACACACATGAAATGCTGAATTATGTCAAACTGTGTCCACGTGTTTACAGACAAAACCCCCACCCCCCCAATCGCCAACCACCTGAGGATGTTTGACGCTACGAAAAACAGTCGAAATGTTCGCGTTTAGGTTCGGCAAAGTGTAAACGTAACTGTCACCTACCAAACCTGTCGACCTTTGCGTGATTTAGGTGTCATAATCGAGAGGGGGGGGTACGTTTCGAGGCAGTGTGAGTGTAAAGACGAAACAACAAGGCCACAAAGCTGCTTGTCTCACACGGAGAGAACTTCAGACTCCATTACGAAATTTGGCAGTTTAACCGATGGCAGTAGAAGTTGACTCGTCTCTGAGGTGTCAGTAAGAGTGTGTGTTTGTTTCGACAAACAGCAGATCCACCAAATGGCAGCTAGCCCACGTTTAGGGACTGGGTTAGCCCGGAATTTGCCACACTTCCACTTCCACACCATGACGGGCGTTGTAAACCTGGCGGAACTTGCACGTATCTGGGGCTTACACACAGCCATGTAAGGTAGGCTTGGTTTGACTCGGACGCACGGTTACAACGCGTCCCGGTTAGGTTTCGGGGCTGTGAAATCTTACGAACGTGTCCGCATCTCGACGCGACTACTGCGGGGTGTAAAAATGGGGAGGAGAAAAAAAAAAGGTGTCCAACGCGGCCGTGTGGCAACCAACCTTTCTGCGCTCGACCGCTTCCCGTGGTGAGAATGATGAGAATCGACAGGACGAGAACCCCGGCGGCCCCTGTCGGTCCCCTGCCCACCATTACCGCTCTGCCCATAGCAGCCTGCAGTCTGAATGCATACTGCTCGCGTCGGGACCGGCTGCACCGCTCCGACCGGGGGACCAGGAATTTTAAAAGCCGAATCTCCGACTCCTCATGTTGTTCCTCTCGGGTTCGCCTTCGCCTCTACCGTCAATAATCCAGTGGTTAGTTCCGTTCTCACTTATCGAGGCAACTGCTACACACGCGCATGCATACACACACACACATCAACACACATTGACACACACACACACACATCCAATCTGTGGAACGACTTCCTCCACTTCCGCTCCTCCTCCCACTTACGAGCTGGAACAGCCGAGTCCCCCAAGTGGTCTGTGCCGATCCCGGAACACCAACAAGTGTTCACACAGCAACACCTCCTCTTTAAATTTAACAGAACTTCAACCTAAAGACATTTTACATCTTTACAAGGATTTTTGAGGAATACATTTAAATTTGGATTGTTTTTCTGTAACAATATTGGAACAACAGCTGAATTACCTATAAATGAATGGAGATTTTGAAAGGTTACTCAAACATTCTCAGCTTTGGGGATTTGTAATTTTTTTTAATCTTTTTTTTTTTATTATTATAAAAGTGTCCTTAGTTTGTTTGTCTGTTTGTTTGTTTGCAGGATGACTGAAAGAGTTCTGCACCGATTTTGACAGAACTTGGTGGAAGATTAAATGTTGTGGTGGGACATGGTCCAAAGAAGAAGACATTAAATTTCGGTGTGGATCTGGTTCCAGGGGCAGATTCAGGAATTCTTTCATGATTTCTTAGATTTTCAGTCCAAAATAGGTCCGTTTTTGTAACCTGGAGCATTTTGGAGATATTTGGCATTCACTTACCAGGCCGTACGCCATAGGATGGACCTTATAGAGCCATACATTCCTAAATAGAACTGTGTCATGCTATAATGACTGTAACGCCTTGTAAAATCATAAAATCAGTTTTCTTTAGGTACTAGTTTCCCTTAAAACGCCCTGCATGTACGTATATCTCAACAACATTCTCTGAACTACTTCACGTAATGTGGCGACATCACACAAGCAGTATACTGATGTGAGAAGGCACCAGGAAGTTACCATAAGATAGCAATCCATGAAAAAATACAGAGGTTTCGTGGTAAAATGTCATAGGAAAACACTTTCTGAAGCCTAAGTGAACTTATTTGTATATAATTAACTCATAACTTCACATAGAGTAGTTTTGAGAGGCTTTTTTAAAGTGCTCCTTGGGCCATGTCCCGTGGATCCATAGCAATCCATTCAGAGGCCTATACTGACCGGATCATTGGAACTATAGACCTGGTAATAGAACGCTTAATATCTCCAAAAAAATGTCAATAAAACTGCCAGCATATCGATTTAACGTTGTGAGATAGTGTTTTTTTTCTCTAATTTCTTCAAAACTAATATACCAATGCTTGAAACAACTCAAGCGTATTTATCCTATGATAGACTATCAATCGGTGCAATTCAACCTGGAGGCAGGAAAGAATGCAGATATAGACTTAAATATATACTTGGAAAGGGAGCACGTTAATAGAAGTGAGATACAGTAACACTGAAAACATGCAGCAAATCCTAATGTGTCGCTGAAATGATGCTGATTTGGTTGCATGTATACAGTTTTGACGTATCTTTAACAGTTACTGAGAAAGTCCTGAACAATATAATACTTATTAAAGTCATTTCCTTCTCTTTAGCCAAGTATATAATTAGAACGAGATATATTTTGTCTGGGCTTGTCCAGCCTTGGCAGAATGAGCACCCTTGTAGTTTTACTGGTTTATCTGCTGCTTGGCCTTTTCTTTTGGTACATTTTTCAATGTAAAGTTGCCTGATGTTGTGTTGTGACTTGTCAAGATTCACAGACAGATATCACACAGTGTTTTCAGTTATTAACAGTGGTGAAAGTACTCAAATTCTCCATTGAAGTCAAATACAATACAGGAAAAGAAGAATACTCCATTGTGTGTAGGAGTTCCACATTCATATTTTACATTTAACTTCATTTCATTTGATATTTGACTCTTTAGGTATATGCAGAACCTGAAAAACGGTGAAAGTTTTAACATTTAAAGTATTCATTGTGTTGATTCGTCCCCTGCGGGGTTTGACTGCTTGACTATACTGATAAAGAGTTATCTTGTTACAGACAAATTAAAGTGAGGCCGCACAGAATGAGGCTGACTGTGGTTGCTTTACATTGTGGCTTCAGCTGGACATTTCAGAACAGCTACTCAGCTACATTAATGTGAAGAGACTTTGAAAAATATCCACTTATTATTACTTTAAAGTACACCCTCACTTGGCAAAAATGTGAGATGTGATGCAATGGACCGAGTAACCAATAGTAACCTGGGACAACAAACAATGTTTTTAGCCTGTGGCCTGTGAGTAATATGTCTGATGATTCAGAATTTGATCCTCGATGGGCCAGTGTGTGTGTGTGTGTGTGTGAGAGAGAGGGAGACTTTTTACACCCGGGTGTGCAGTAAGTGTAATGTCTAAAGAAGCAGCCAGAAAGTCACTCACACTGGAGTTGTCCACGTTCACATGCTCTCACATACTCGGCCCTTCCCTGCTTCTGAGTCTTTTCCTTACAGCATCCCTCCGACACGTTCGCACGAGGGGAACTCCAGTGTGTCCGCAGCAGCAAGGCTTATCAGGAGGTTCCCCTGAGGTGGTCACAGAAGTCCAAATGAAACATTTACAAGGGATGAATACAAACACACAAATGCGTTTACAATTTAATGCGATATTCCAACTTTTGTCATGTTCAAATTGTGTTTTGGAGAGATGTTGATTCAATTCTGTGGTAACTTTTGTCTCAAGTTTAACATTGTATTGTCTTAGATTGAATAGTGTTGTATGGTGTTCTTAATATTTTGCTGATACAGTCTCAATAAAATTGAACATTGTAACCGTCATTGGCTTACATGTAGTATTTGTAGTATGGATGTTGTATTAGATGGCATTATTTGTTTTTTTTAGATTGCTCACAACATTGTTTCCAACCCTGTAGACAACAGATGAATGAATATGATCAGAATTATGTTATTATAGTTTTAAAAAAAACTTCCTTCACACTTAATGTTGTTATACCTATCGTGTTGACATACGTTTGATCAATTTTGCCAGTACAAAGACATAATTCATAATTGATTTGATCAATATAAAATGCATTTGTACTGGTACTATCAAAGAACTAGTTCCATATACAGTATATACACATAATTAGTACATAGGACAGTATTTTCTTGTGTAAGTAACATGTCACGTCAAGGCTTTACACTGCATGTAATTCTCAAGCTTTAAATTTAAGATGCTGCTTAAAGAGTTTTCAATCCAGCATGTTTTTGACCAGCTTCAGCTTAAAGACTATGATGGAGTGTTTCAGTGAGGACCCCTGCTGGTAAGCTGCATGTTTTGTGAGGACAGTCAGACCCAAAGTAGAGCTGTTACTAGATTGCGCCACTCAGTGGACACAAAGTACAATAACAAGCAAGCTCACTCACAGGAAAACTGTAATATTAATCTTAAAGTCACCATCAAAGTCATTAGAGTTACTTACATTCGCTGTATCCTGTACGTCACCATCTGCATATTCAGTTCATATGCAGTTTGACCAGTCATGACTTTAATTTAGCTTAGTTTAGTTTATTTGACAAAAAAAGACATCATTGCTTATTGTCGAGGATAACACAAAGAGGCCATAGACTTATTTCTATTGTGGTCTTGATGTATGCCAGCAAAGATTTACATGGTGTGTTAGAGTATTGCAGGATATTCCATATCATACCAAGAATGTCAAACGATGTGATACGTTACACTCACATGTAATACATACGATCATCAAACACACAAACAGTATTGTATGAATAGTGTAAAAATAGTTGGGATTTATTGATTTATTAGACATTAACCAGAACACATTCTCACTTGTCACTGTTGTGTTGAAAAATATACCAACGGAAGTTTTCATAATTACAGAGTTGTGTGTGGTTTTCGCAGTAATGGATCATTAAGTGTCAGTTGGTCTCTCCTTTTTCCTCATTCAGATTCATTAATGAGCTTCGACACAGCCTTTTGGGAACAAAGACTGCAAAGGAGGAAGAGCTTAGTCATCACATACTCGGCCCTACTCTTCTTCTTGCTTCAGGTTTAGACAAGAATAAACACAGAGAACCACAGGAACCAACAAATCAGACCAAGCTACCCTCATTGAGAAGTATTTACACCTCCAGTGCCTTCTCTGTCGTGTTACAGAGCGTCTTTCATCAGTACACACTCTCAGGTCTTGTTCCTTTTGATGACATCTCTGTGATTGTAATCAGATTCAGGTTACTGCTCACTGATTAGATACACAGCTGAATACAAGCATTGTGCCTAATTGTAATCCATTCTGTCATGATTGGATGATACAGCTTACATGGAAATGTGCGCATCATGCCAAACACCAGTCCAGCATTTGAAGGACATAAACTGTAACACATATGGCACAGTTATAAATGATATGGACCTCTTATTGCAGAATTAGAAATGAATGGTATTTCCTCCAAACATCTGAAGTCTCAGCATGGAGCTGTTCTTGACCAGTCAGCTTTAGAGGGTCAACAGACACCAGAGAAACCTGACTGGCATTCAAACACGCTGAGCTGCAAAGGGGGAGATTGGACTTTAAAGAATTCAACCAACGTCCTGGCAGAGACCAGAGGGTCAAGAGTTTCCACGCACGGTCACTCTAGCCCGTGGGTGTTCTGAAAGCTGGTTTTCACCCGACCTTCATGATGAATCCAAACCAATCTCCAAATCGTATTGACCCAATTACCTGATTGCATCAATCAGTGAAGGAAAGTCCATTTTCTGTAGTAGACAGCACTGTTGTGTTTTAGTTCTTGGCAGTGGTACATGTCATGTTGTATCGAGGGTGTAGCCCTTAGAGTTAAATTAGTGTACTAAATAATATCACCACTAGGAGTCACTATAGGGTACAAGTGTCCCAACTCCCCAATAAGATAACACACTGTGTACTAAGTGTATTATAATACTATGAAGTGGAAAGTTTGTGATGATTTAAAATTTGGACACTCAAAATCATTTTAAGAAGATGCAATACATTATTTACTCATGTTTTCTAAATTGACCTTGGAGCTGTCTACAGATTATTTTTTATACATTTATTTATTTATTACAGCTGCTGTACTTCCTTCATGTCCAATTGTGTGTTGCTTCGTTGGACATGAGTGTCCATCAGCACCACACTTATACACAGTGAATTTAAAATGCATACTGACATTTTTGTGTATGCTTAACTCCAGTGTGAATACACCACATTCTCAAAAATGTGCTTTGTGTCATATATAATCATACATATGATGTATATGTATGACATTGTTGTGTATTGTTCTATAATTATAGAACAATACAGAACAATGTTCAGATTTTGTATAATTATATAAACTTAGAAACTGCATATAAATGACCTGTTAGCCAACAAAAATGTGTGCGTGTGTGTGTGTGTGTACGAGCGCACCCACATTGACAGTGTACCAGTTTGACTGATAACATGCAGCCCTTTTGTTTCATTTGGACATTCAGTGAGCTTCTCTCAGGCTTCATTAATTGGACGAGGAGTTACCACAGCATACAGTAAACAGTACAATTAATGCACCTTTTTCTTTTACAGCGTTGAACATGTGTGTTTCAGTTCTGTGTGTGATCAAAAAGATTATATTTCCCTTACATTTATGTTCATCATCATTGATGAAGCTTTGGTTGTTCAGACAACAGATCCTCTGTGGGTGTGTGGGTGTTTCTCTGAGTGACTGAATCAGCAAGTGTTCTCCATTATGTACCTTTATTTATGTACATGTGTCACAGTGTATACTTGAGCACATACAAAGCATGTGTGTGTGGATATGTTTGCGTGAAATCCTCCATCAATCTTCACAGAAGGCGGGCAGAGGAACAGTGTCTAAGGGCCTGCGTTTGTCTGTGGTTTTAGCTATGTGGAAGGAAATGTGGTTAACTGGCTTGTTCCGTATTTTTTGTTCCATTAAATAAACATATATGACTTGATGAGTCAGTCTCAGTGAACCACCCGTGGCCTTATGGGAGATCATGGCCGGTGGTCTAACACTGTAAGAACATTAACCAGTGTCTGTTCTCACCACAGTATCCTCCAGTGGGACAGTAGACACCCACATCCACCCAGGCACCTACACATACACAAACACACAATGTATGGAAGACATAGCAACAGCAACAATCAGACACACTGCACTGTTAATTTGGATTATATGTGGTAGTAGTCACTTTATATCTGGGGACTAAATAATCAGCGGCAGATCTTCTAAATCAGGGGTGGCAGTAAATGAGGAGTGTCATTTTACCTCAACTAGAGGATCCCACATTCAGTAGGGAATAGACACAGATAAACAGCTGGACAAAGAGCCTGTTCACATATAGTACACACATATGTGCAGAAGTGCAAAAAGAGACATTACAGAAGTCATAATAAACAGTCAAATGTCCTGATATGAAAGTTATGGCAAATGTAATGGCAAAGGAACCCTCCATCCTCTCTATCAGAACACCTCAGAGCATGTTACTGCTTTTATGCTATGACTTTTCATAGTTGTTTTTCCCAGAAATCTGAGTTTCTGATGAGCAAGCAACTTTAGTGACATCAAAAATCAGTAAAAGCCAATTACAGTGATGGTTCTGAATACGCAGACATAATCAGCTTGATGTCTTCTTTTAAACATGTGCAAATGTGTGTCTGTATTAGCTAGTTATCAGGTAACCAGACCAGCTGTACTGGTGAGTCAAACAGGAATATTTATAAGTTCTGGAACTCTCAGTGAGGGAGAAATGTGTTGTGATGTGTGATTTTCACTAATTTATTGACCTTTTTGTGGTCATAAAGCCAAAATTTTAAATACTTCAGTGGTTCTCAAACTGCGGTTTGTGGTTGTACTATCCCTTGAAGTGCCCCCTGGTGGTACACTGACTGACTGGAACATTTCTGCAGAGAATCAAATTGTAATCTATGGAAATACTGTTACTGTGGCAAATTATTCCTAAATGAAATAAAACAAACTACATAGTTTAGTGCTATGTGGCAGTCAGAATTCGTCCTCCATTTAAATTTTTGTGTCATCATTCATTAATCTCAGCACACCAGGCAGAGGGCGACATTGACGTCACACATCGTCATGTTTATGTATTCATGTATCCGCCCGACACACACATTTTACTGTAGTTTATTTTATATTAGAGTGTACTTTCAACAAATGTGCCAGTCAGCCATCAAACAAGAAAAAAGGAGGCGGTAGGGTGAACGCGATGAGAGATCCCTGGACCGTCTTTTATAACCCCGACAGGCCACACACACACTCTGATGCAGGTGTTCATATCGATGTGCTCATTACCAATAATGTTCTTAGTGTTCTGGGAAACAAAGTTATGTTCTAGATTTGAGGTGAAATTTAAGTTGTAATCAGATCATGGAATCCTAGTATAAAAACAAATATTAGTTGAAACAGGCAACACTGTAGTTTTACAATGCTGGAATCACTTACAACATATAAGCTCCTAAATCAACAATCATACCGTGTGAAGACTTTTGTCTCCTCCTTTGTCCATCTTTCTTCCTCCTCCTCCTCCTACTCCTCCTGTCCCTCTGTCTTTCATTGCCGTCCTGACCTCAGATTGCCCTCCGACATTTATTGTCCTCTACACATTCCGTTTGATCATCTGGATTCTTTACACACATAAAACTTGCACACTGACACAAGTTCCCAACGTGCCGCGAGCGAGCAAAGTGACAGCACACATCACATCATTACTGAATCCTGACCGGCAGCGCTCTCACTTTTCAAGATGCAAAGCGTGAGCGAATCACAGTCACAGCTGAGGACAGGCCACCAAAAAAAGGAACTAAAACAAAACCTTAATGTTTGTCTCTTCAATCCTTATTCGGTTCATTTACCATTTATAAGCGTGGACATCCTTTTCTCCAAGCCCAAAAGGTGAAAAGGTTGCATTACACATCAGAACTGGAGAATCCTGACTTTACGACTTGTGCACACAACTGGCTCTTCGATTGCAATTTCCAAGTTGTAAATTTTGTATTTCCCAATTTCCAACACCACTTGAACACAGCAGGAGTGAAGATATACACGCATTGATGCTCACGGTGGGTAGGTACTATATGACCTCTGACCTGTCCTCTGGTCTAATGTTTGCTCCGATACGGAGAGGAATGTTGGTCTTGTTGTGTTTGCTTCTTCACTGTGTTAGCAATGCCACAAGTCACACACATTCACGCCCATTTATACCCGCACGCAGCATAAACACACGAGCGCACATCTTTGTTCATTCATACCATTTGTTTCCCCAGCTGACAATTTATTACTAATATGTAACTTTCACTGTTACTCATAAGTGTATAGCGTGTACATACAATAGGTATGTATTTGTCAGTTTGCCGTGTCCGTTTTGTGAGTAATTTTTGTACTTTAGGGTTGATGATGAATTGTGAACATATTAAGTTATGAAATACTGGTTATTAAGTAAAATTTATATCTAGAGTATGAGACTGAGATATTTCAATCCAAGCCAGCACAGTTTTTGGTAATTAGCAGGTGGGAAGACACCTAGATGTCCATGATAAAAGGGCTAAACTTGGTTGTAAAATGAAATCATCGTCATCTAAGTTACATATAATCTTTTCATTTCAGCGGCAATATTTCACCTTATAGCAGTTTTAAGAAATTACTTGATAAATGTTGAAAAACTCCTTGAAATCCCTCTGATCATGTAAGGCTATTTATGTAAAAAGAGTTTGGGTCCACTCCACCCATTAATTGAACTTTGGCAGTTTTCACATTGGAGTCCACACTTAAATTCAACCTTTTATTGCCTTGTATCATTTTTTTATGCATTCATTTCCCAAAACATTTACCCCAGCTCATTGCTTTCTAATCACTTCTCTAACGGCATCACAACCAGCTGATGATGATGACTGATGTCTGAGCTGGAACTTAACATGCTGAACGATACAACACCAATGTAGAGCAGAAAGACAAAGGCGTGTTCTGATGTTGCAGCGCCGCAGACTAATTGCTCTCCATTTGTTCCAACGGCGTTCAGTACAGTAATATTCTTCAGTCCTGATAAACAACACCACCATTTTGTCAAAATACCAATGTGGTTCAGGTGTCACTCTGGTCTGGACCATGGTAACAATGGGTTTTCACCTGCACTGAACTGAGCTAGAGTTCACTTGGAAGTGGACCATGAGAACTGATTTTTGATTGTAATCCAGATATCTAATAACATCTACTCGTCAACCAAATGTATCCTGCTTTGAACACACACTCACAGACACCTGGAATACATGAAATTGGGATTGGAACCAGCCTGCTGTTTAGGCTTGGTTAAGGTTTTGCTGCGTATGGGGGAATATCTTGTCTGGCTGTGAGACCCAGAGCGGTTCTTGTGTCTGAGATTCTGGGACTTGAGATGGGCCCGGGTGGGTATTTGCTCTGTCTGACTGTCCAGGATCCATGTTCTACTCAAACACATTCCTTGTCCAGGTGCTGTGTATTTTCTTTTCAGTATGCATGAGCCCCCACATGCAGGGTTTGGGTGGCAACAGCTCAGGGTTTTTAATAGTGAAATATGGACATATTTGTTGTCTTTGTGATGAGTAATTGTGTCTCATGAAGGAGACACATTTTATTTAAACTGTTACTCCATTAAATCAGCTTGAGCAAAATAATGCAGTAAATCAAGTAACAGGAAATGAATTGATTATGAATAAATGAGAGGCAGCAGACCATACTTTATTCAAACCCAAACTTGGCTAATATTTTGAGCTGGTTTTGTTTATTACAGCTCCACATTTCAATAGTGGAAGAGAAGCATATATTAAGGTTGTGTCATCTTCCAAGACAGAGCAAATAAGCAGCAGAAGGTTCAAAGGTCAACTCCACTTCCTATATGGAACAATTTGTCATGTGTTTGCGTGAGTATGTGGTGTGCATGCGTGTGTGTGTGTGTGGTCTCATGTTCGCATATGTAGTGAGAGTTACTCATTGTTAACAATACAAGTTAAATAATTGTAAGGTCTCCCAGCAGCATGCAGCACATTCACACGTTAGTCATAGATATATAGAAGAAACTCTGAATTCAATAAGCTGACACTCCCGGTATTGTGGTGTATTGTGTCTCAGATACATTCCTCTCTGGTGTGAAAGTCCCAGGGTGTGTCAGTCACAATCAGTCACAAGTAGAGGAACAGGACGTTTTGCAGCCAAGAGTAAAAAAAATGGAAACGTGTCAAATATTTGGTACAAGCAACGTCCTTCCCCGCAGATTTAACACTCATGTATTAAAGCTGCCACACCTGTGGACCTTAAAATAGATAAGGAACAGGGAATTTAGCAGGACAGAACCACTGGCCAGAAGACATCTGGAGAAAATGTTTGGATCAGAGTCATAACAAGAATGTACAAATGATGGAGCAATGATTCAGCAACAATATTTGTATATTTTATAAGAAAAGTTAAAGCATAATCTGCATTTTTGCAATTTCTCCCAGTTTGGAATGCCCTGTAAACCCTGCACTGAAGGCCTTGTGACCCCCACTCTTTACCTGGGGAGGGTATAGACAGAAGGAGCACTGCAGGCACTTCCTTCACCAGCTTCAAACACTCCTGATTGTGTTTGTGTTTGCCAATCGTGAAGCATTGTTGCAGAGGACTGAACTCGGGTCTGCTGAGTGCAAACCTGCCAAAGGGAGACTATAAAGATGAACAGAGGAAGTAGGCAATCTGTCCCGCCAGCATCTAGGCCAGTGTGTATAAAGCCACACAGAGTAAAATGAAAATCTTACATCTTAAATGTGTCAGAATTCTAAGAATGATGCCAATTTGCGCTTCTCCTAAGTGTCATTTCTAAATGTCCATAAGTGCTAAGAGTTGGTCTCAGCTCCTAAATTATTTAGGAGAGCCCAATTAGTATGCCAAGTCAGTTAGGAGTTGTGAGATGGCTGCGCTGTGCACACCAAAGTGGAGACCATGCATTTTCCAACGGATGCATCAGCATTATATGATTACAAGGAGGCTCTAACAGCGCCAACTCACCCACTCTTCCCCCCAACCTCCAAACCAAACACCAAAAACAAGCCACTTCCCTGAGGATCGCATCACTGTTCTGACTGTATGTGGAAATACACAAAGAATGTCACGCACGCAAGGCTACAAGAGTTGTTGTTGACTTGAAGGAATGACTGGTGTGATTCCACGCTGATCTAGTCTTTGTGGGCGGGCATTTTGGGTTGATGTCATTGGGATTTCACGACACTTAAGTGTAACCAGAGTCAGCACTGAAAAATCTTTAGCCTATTTTTTTTTTTACAAAGCTCATAAGTCCTTCTTTCCATGAAGAACTATTTACTTTACTTACTTATAATGCTTATTTATTGTTCTTAGTTTTTAGTTTATTGTTTTTAGCTTTAGTCTTAGTTTGTAGTGATGCTTCTTCCATTTGACTATCCACTTTTGCTGCTGTACATTGCAAATTTCCCCGTTGTGGGACAAATAAAGGATTATCTTATCTTATCTTATCTTTCAAGTCAAAGTTTAGGACCATCCTTAAGAGTATTTCTTAAGTAAAGTAAAGGGGTTTGGGTTTTAATTTCATTTTCTCTTCCATCTCTGGGTCTCTGCTTACAACTCTGTGCTGCAGCATGAATATCTTTCGAGCAAAGAAGTGAAAGTGTGCTCCGGTATCCC
>OMOW01042855.1:2047-16285 GCA_900312555.1 Lamprogrammus exutus
TTTAGGGTGGATTTTCTCCTTGAAAATGCGAGGATGTAAGTGACCCTTGTTTTAAAACCTACAACAAATCACGATGTTCTCAACAAGTTTCAATTCACATCGTCAAGCGCGACAATGTTTGCACGCGGAGATGATTTATGAAGCATCCATTTCATATCAAGGTGGAAGTCAGAGGCTCCAAAAGGCTTTAAGGATGACACATTGAGAATGTGAACAGATTCATCAAAGTGGATTATCTTTGCGGCCGAAAGAACTCTCCAAAGGTTGACCTTCTTTAGAATTCCATCACTGGGACATGGAACACAACTGTGAGTGTGCTTAGAAAGATAAGGGACCGATATGCCAGGAGGGTGATAAAGTGAGTTTGTGTGTGTGTGCATGCATACGTGCGCGTGTGTGTGCGGGCTTTTATAAGTATGACATAGCAGTATCCCGAGTTTTGCCACGGCGCATTTGTATGAATTTCTTTTAGTTGAAGGGTTCAACACCAATGAAAGCTTGCTCACTCCCATTTCCCTGCCACATAATGACCTTGAGTATGTCAGCTCCTCTTTTTCTGTCATTTCTATCTGTGCTGATACCTCCGAGGCAGCGGAGGTGAATGGTAGCCTGACGTGACAGAGACGAATCAAAGTGAAGAAGCTTGACCAAGCGGTTCATTCAATATGCATCTAACTTCGCCCCATACGGTTTCTATAAATAACATGGAAAATCATTGTTATTTTTGTGAGAAAGACTTCATTAAATAGAATTGACATGCACTTGCTCCAAGGGAACAACATTATCAGTATGACACAGCTTGAAACGTGCTACACAGAAAACAACAGTTTTATGTTTAATCGTCCTCACGACAAGACTTTACAGAGCTAAATATCTCAAAAACTTGGAATATGGCTGAAGATAACTTCCAGACGTCACACAGGGCTTTAACGTCACGTAGACACCTGCAATCATCCAAAGCTACTCGGATCAAGAGTGCCATCAAAACTGGAAGAATATTGGGTTAGTCTTTTATGCCCCTCAGCAACACAAAGGTGCGAGAGATGCAACACAAAATAGTATTTCAAATGTGTGCCTCTCTCCTGCTGTTCATCATATCTCCCTTAAAATAGCTTTCCTAAGTATTCAGATGTATTTTAAATCTAAATGGACTACATCCACAGCTGTATCTTGTGGAACCAATCTGAGGCATCACGGTCTTATCGCCTGATCACTTTAAATATGCTCCTGGAGTGTCATTTCTGCTGCATTAAAGCCTTGTACTTCAGTAGTCGCCTAGCAAATAAAACACCCCGCGCCGCAATCTTGGGTCTCAATTCAGACTGCATTAACTCAGCACGGTCCTCTGCATCCCAAACTGTGCAATGCTTTAGTCAAGGTATAAATCAGACAGTTAATGTGAAGAAATGGCAAATTTCCATCTGAGAAATGATTGGAATATTATCATTTTTATCAAATCAAATGGTGGAAATGTCAACATAATGCACAGGTATTTCTCATTTAAACTTCTGATAAACCTTGTTTCCAACATTATTGTTCCACATTGATTGTGAAATTGGGGTTTTGAATTATGCATGTCCCTTGTGTGCTATATGAAGATATGAAGTCTGACAGTACAACCATCATGCTAGACTGAAGTCAGAGCAGAGTAGTGGTCTGTGTGCAGGCCTGCCATTATCCTGGGGGTTGGCAGATAAAGACTTAGGAGGGCTGAATCCTGGATTGCCTTAAGCAGGGACCCTCATCTGCATGCACGGTGCTTCTGGTAGGCATTGGTGCAGCCACATTTAATGTCAAGCAATTTTCTGTAACACGGGGACATTTGATTTAGAACTGAGTGAAGAGTGGAGATGGACACTCCAAAATCTCTTTAGGACATCTCAGCCTAAACCACAGCACAGACAGACTGAAGCATTAGCTGTGCCTGTCAAGGTTATTGTTCCCATACAACTAAAATGCAGGAAAGAGTTTATTATGAGAAATAAGTATGCACAGCATGCATTCTTTATTATTATATTGAACATAGCTGCAAATGTAGGTAAAGTACTAAGAAGGTTCCTTCCTATTAAATGTCCTGATGTCAAGAAGTGTGTTAAGTTGATGTGTTTGCCTTGTCATGACTGCTAATGGGTGTTGTATAGAAAAATCAATCAATTAACCACAATACCAGAAAGTGCAACTTAAAGACAGAAGTTGGTGCTTGTGTTTTACCAAATTAAATTAGTGGTCTAAATCTTTAATGTTCCTGTATTGAAAACATCTCATCACAATCTCTGTTGAAAAAGCAAATTTCTATTGAGAGCACCATTGAAACAGTAAATCTTAAAAGAATCCGCCAGGAGCAAAAACAAAGATTTGATTTAAGTGTTGTGGTAAAGTTCATTGCCACTGTGGACAAAATGGTGTAGAAGAGAACAAAAGGAAAAGCAAGGTAACGGGCGTCGCAGTCTACACCACATTATAGTGAAGGCTGACGTTATCTTGGCATCAGTCTGTCTCTAAATTCAAAGCCATGTTCCTTGTGCTTGCCAACATGATTAATGGCCGCATACAAGCAGAGCTACTTCAAAACTATGCTCATGAATTAAATAAAGGGCTGCATTTCTACCACAGCTGTGAGTTTAAACAACACATTCAATAATTATACGCTAATTCATCTGCCAAACATCGCACTGCCACTGTTTTAAAGTCAAGATGCATCCATGTTTAGGTGAAATTCATGCTGGAAAGTAACCCATAGTTTTGCTCTTGTACTTTGTGTTCTGCCCAGCTCAGGCCTGACACAGCTGGCTTTTCAGGAAGGGGCACTTAAAGAGAGCGTACCTAAAATGGCTTGTTTTCACTCAGTGTGCACAGCTGCACTCCAGCAAGAGAGAGTATACGTGAATCATTTGTTTTTACATATTAAAGCACTGCAAAAGTTTGCAGTGTTATACAGTTTGTAAAATAATAGCAAATAAGAAGAATAAACCAGTATGTCAGGCTTTGTTATCCTGTACAAGGACAGCTTTTGGGTTTTATTTTTACAATACCAGGGTGAAAACGTACGTGGGTCTTATTCATCATACAGTGGCTACAACATGACACACCAGTGTGAAATCAACTTTTCTCAATTACGCTGGCTTTCTTTCCCATGCGTGCTGCTGTAACTGGAGAGGGACACTTGGCAGGTTTTCGAAACATGAAGTGTTTCGATTGGAACGCAGTTGAGACAAGATGAGAAAATTGAAGAAGAAATTGGTTTGGGGCATAGTCAGCCGGTACAATATGTGTGCCTGTAATGCTACCTTTCACAGCACTCTAGAAAATCTTTTTAAGTTGTGTTTTTATTGGGGCGGCAAGCAGAGATGCAAGCTTTGCTTCTGCACGTGCGACTACCAGAGAGGGAAACATGCTGGTGCTGCTCCAATGGGAGCCGCTGCTGTTTACTGTCTTAATCGGGTAATTCGTTGGGTATTATCGCTGTCAAAAGCTGAAGGTGCAGACTCTTTTTTTTACAGCTCTACCTCATCAATTATAGAGTAAGCATTAATTATTCACAGAACCCCGCACGCAGGTGAGGGGATATTATCTCTGAAGAACTTTGCTGGCTGTGTCACATCAATCCCAAATTTTCCACCAGGCTGTTACCACTGACATTATCTGTTGAGCCTGGTCAAGTGTCACAGCATTTAATACCATTTTTGAAATTTTACTCCCTCCAAAGTACTTATTTGAGTCACCAAATTGCAAAATCATCCCTTTAAATTACTAACTTGTGCACCCAGTCCATTTTGTAATTCACACCTTAAAATTAATAATTTGTGGGCTGAAATTACTCAATTACCAGAATCAATGGTGTCAACTTATTTCTATTTCTTGGTTTCTCTCCATGGATCGCTTTGATTTATTAAATGTTTGTATTGATCTTGGACTGAGGTATGTGGATAAACTAAAGGTTTTAACTGTTAAAAACAAATTTGCATTATCTTTGACATCTTAAGTTGTTAAAAACCATTGTCTTCAACATTCTGTAGCACTTCATGGCTACAGATGGATATGCTATAAATAGTTGGTTACATATGAGGGTGAAAGCGCACTAATTAATTCAAGGGTATACATTACTAAATTGAGAAACTTTAAGTATATTATTTCCACAGATTACTAATTTTAGGGAACATTTTATCATATTTATTTAATTTTACACCTATGGTAATCTGTCACAAAATATCTAGTTGTTGAAGATCAAAATTTCAGTTCCAGTTCCATTGTGGGCCTCCAACATGCACAGCTACCTAGAGCAGCTTTAAAATAGCGACTCTGTGTGTGTGTGATTCGGCTTGTGTGTGTGTGTATGCGTGTGTGAGAGGTGAATATGATGAAGTGCTTCCCTGTCAAAGGCTTACTTACAGCCCCGTTGTCCCTGGAGTCTTTGTTGTGTGACACTGGCCAAGTCGGCGCTCTGACCCCCGTGATGCCCAGCTGAGGGACAGAGAGCAGCTCACACAGTGCCGGAGGACAAACCTCGCAGTGGTCGGTTAAACTAATCACCATAGGGACCAGTTCCTATTGCTTCCTTCCAGGCCTGCATCCCCCTTTCAGAAATAAGTGTGACAGATAAATGAATGGACTTTCTTCTGCCACACTGAGCTTTGGAAACTCGCATGATGCAAATGCAGCTGAGCAGCTGCATAACAACACCAAACTGATGCCTGCGGGGGCCAAGCTGGCCTGAGTCCCATCTTTCTGCCTCATCGTGTCGCTTATTATCTTATTGCTTCTTATCTCATTGTCATTGACATCTTATTGTTTGTTTTATTGTTTTCTTCCTGCACTTAAACCCTTGCGGAAGATCTCTGTGTATCCTGCATATTGTTTCTTTCTGATTGTTTAAGGTTTGAGTCAGGATGGATACTGAGGTTAGGGGTTTGTTTCTGGCTTTGTTTTGTTTACTTTTTTAAAATTTTGTTGCACACTGTCATGCATCATATTCATTTGCTGCTGTTTTGTTAAGTGAGGTTTTTTGAGGTATGGATTGTGCGATATGATCGAAAAAATAAAGTCACCTTGATTAACTTCTGTGAGTTTGCAGTTGTGTTCAGAATAATATGATGTTAAAAGCAAGCTGCTTTGTGAATGTTGTTTAAGATCGCTGTATTCAACCATTTTATTTTTTGTACATTTTCTTACACTAGTCACAACAGGAAATTAATTTTCTAATGATTGTGTTTTGTATTTTATTACGAACTTTATTTCCCAATTTGAAGAGGCCAAAGAACCCTTGTCAATGCTTGGCCCCCAGCTTCTGCTGAGGGGAGATGCTGTCTCCACCCGCCTATTGTTCACCTATGGTGGTCAGATCCCTAAATCCCTCTGTCGGCTTCTCGCATGCGAACACGGACAATTGTGTCTGTAGGACGCATGAGCAAGCTGGAGGTACAGTGCCCTCCACAGGGAAGCGAACCCAGTGTCCACGATGATGGGCAAGTGTGCCATCTGTGCGCCCATGAAGGCAAACTGTAGAAGTGTAAAGCAAAGACATGCCAGCGGGATAAAACCAACAATAAAATGTTTATGACGTAATTACATGAATGGCAAATGAAATAAATGACAAAAAAATTATAAATCATAGCCTCTAAACATACAAATATATAATACTCAATAATCAGAAGATTAATTAATTATCATAACAGTAGATAATGACAGTCATAATTAAATGTCGTTTTTTGACTTAAAGAAAAATGGTTACATTTTAATTATTTTTAAATTATAATTTTTTTTAAGCAAATATGGAAATCACACATATCTAATTCAGCAAGGATTTTATTTTAATTCATTCTAATAAATTCTGCATGTCATGTAGAATTCTTTTTGTAGAATTTCCTTTTCTTTTTGCTGACTGTTGAGTGTAATAAATGTGCTCGTCTGTATAACCAGATGATAAACGTGTTCCACTCATTGACATTCTAACTGAGAAGTGTTTTGTTATGTGCCCTGTTATAGATTTTCAGTGAAAGTCCTCTTAGGAATGTCAAAGCGTTATACTTTTCAGATAGAATATATTGATATGCTTGCCATGTGCTGCAAACATTTCCAGTTCACAGCAAGGAGAATCTTATCATTGCGTCTGACTTTGTCAACACTATTAAATTTAGAGGGAGTCAGAGATTAATAACTTCCGCGTACGGGGAAAAAGGGAAGAGGTGCAGTCTTGGGAGCATACAGAAAGATTAATGAGTGTCAAAAACAATGAATTTTCCATTAGATTGCGGAATGACGTATGTTACTTCCATGGCTTTCCTCATCTCAGCATCAGATAAGGGACGCTTGTTCAAGGATCACAAATAAATGACTTATTTTTAAAGATAAACATTTGTCCTTTCTGCAGTGTTAAGATTAACACTGACCCATTTTCAAGTCAGAAATAGCACTTTTCTTACTGGGCTCCATTCCACCATCAGCTATGAGCATTCTAATGATCAAAACGAGTTATTTTTACTCAACTTTTGGCCTTAGTGTAAAATTATCTTGCAAAGAAAAACTGTATGTGAACTTTTGCGTAGCGAGGAAGGGAAAAGACTGAGTTTGCAGAACACCCACACCCATACAGCTTCCTCTACAAACACATCCTTATTGTTATGATGGATGCCATATAGTTCCAAATTTCAGCATAGGCCAAACGCATATGAACATGTTAACTTTATACAGAAGAAACTCAAACTTTCCCCAGACCGTAACAGATATTAACAAGGTGTGTGTAGTGCGAACAAGGTCGCCAACACCTCCGGCTAAAAGGTAATGTCAGCCTGTTAGACATTTCCCATGATAGACAACACTTGTCAGCACGCAACGCATTTGTAGAGCAGAGATGGCCGAGAGGTAAATAATACAAGAGCGGGCTGTATCTTGAGGAGGTAAGCAGTGCTCTTGTCAACCTCTGCATTCACCAGAAACAGCACTTTGTGTGACCCCCAGAGTCTGCTGAACAAAGTACCATCCACTGCAGATTTGATCCGAGCTCTTGAAGGAAAACCTCAAGTCCAAAACTTCATCCTCAGCTTCTTTCAGGGAGAACAAGAGAGAGTGACCTGCCAGGGCCTGGGCTGAAAACCCAAGATATGAGGCTATTCAATCATTTACAGCTGACAAAATAATAGCAGAAGATAAACTTCTGTAGAACTTTTGGTACTAAGTGCTCTACAAGGAAAAGTCAAACAAAATGACAAGAAGCATGACACCTTGAAACTTGAAACACATCAAACAAAAGACTTGTCAAATCATGAAAGCACACAGATTAAAACAGAGACAAAGACTAAATTTGCTTTCAAAAGGGAGGTGAAAACGTGGCAGAAATGTTGTAATAAAATAAAACTAACACTTTCAATGCCCTTTAATGCCCTTTATACGCATAGTTTAAACACCAATTCACTGGTAAAATAAAGGCCGCAGTGAAAATGTCCTGTAGTTAGCGCTTTTTTTAACAACTTTGCAAACTGGTGAGCGTGTGCGCTTGCTAGTATGCTTGCTAATGTTAGCTTCTAGCTAGGTATCCTCACAACAGCGTGTTAATTCCTCTTGTTGCGTTTTACTAGTGTCATTGACCTGAGCTTAATGATGTGTTCTCATTGAAATTAGAGAGAGAGGGATTTACTAATACTAACTTCTAATCCTCTCTGCAGTTTAGCATCATTGACACTCTTATGGCTAACGCGTCAATGTGGTTTGTGGCTAGTATGACAAGAGTCTAGCCATAATCTGTCTTTAGGTTTTGTCACCTTTGTGTCACTTAAAGGAAAAGGCTGGTAATATTTTATGTTTGTCTTATAGTCAAAAAATGACATACAGGACCTTAACCAAAAATATAGCTACTAGCCAGCCTAGCACTGCATTTCAATTTTCCATAGCTGCTCTGCTGTGTTCAGTATAAAGCCCAATCATTGCCATTGTAGACCAGTCTCTTAAAATACGGCTCAAAAGCATATAATTGTATGCAGTGTTGCAAACAGTTGAGCCATAATAGATTTTGCTAAATGTCAATCAAACAGGAGCAAATTCGAAGGCATGTTTGGAACTATTTTCCGCTGCACAACACACATTAGATGCAGGAGAGAGCACTGGGCTATACAGGAGTTTGATTCATGGCACTGTGATGTGCACTCAATACTCAGATTATTTCTCTGTACTGCAAGTACAAATGCAAATGTGACTGTATAATATACATGGACAGAATTATTAAGAGTTATTTGAATACACAAGACAGTTTGTGTAATCACAGTATGCAGAGAGTTTGCCCGTTCAGGACATGCATGTGGAGGAGGCTTACTCTGAGTCTGACATTTACATTTAATCTAGGTCTGTTACTTGGAGTAAGTTTATTGTGATCTATGTTGATTTCAATCGCATTGTGTTTACATGATGTTTGAAAAACGTATATGGAGTTATATGGCCTAGACAGAGAAGCTGTACAGTATATCAGGCTGTGGATAGACAGACAATACATGTTGGATCAAATCAACATTGATTTTGCTCTTTTCATGGGATTAGAATGGGATAGGAAGAAGATAAATCATACTAGCCTTTTGCTTTAAGGGTATTTCCTGTCTAGGTCTCTGTCCATTCAAGTCAGAGGACGTTTGGGTGTCTGAAATTTGTCTGTTTTCGATTCTTTTCTGCTTGGGAAGAAGCGTCTGTGTCGATAATCAGACTGAAACTTTGGTCGTCTCTCATCCCGCCTTGCTAGTGGAAAAATCAACAAATGCAACAAAGGGAGGGAAGAGAGCAGCGTTTACCTGCTTGTAGCTGCGGCCTGATTGATGATGATTATCACATGTTCTGTAGGATGAAGGGCGGCATCTGATCTGAGCTGAACTGAGCAATTTATCAATCAAGTAGACAGCTTGAACTGTGTTAAGAGAGTGTGGACAAGTGTAGCGAGTGAATTTCCATAAGCAGATCAATCCATTCATCTGGGAAAACCATCATCTTATTGGAACTGTATGCTGAATAGCCAGTGGAATACAACGTGTGCTCTCCAAGGGTGAATGTTATTATTTCATTACAAAAATTGAGATTAAAAAAAAATCAAACCTTGTATCTCCTATTCTTGGGATTTTTATCACCCACACAATATGATGTATCAAATACATGTCAGTGCATCAATAATACAAACTTTATATCTCCAATTGTGGGGATTTTGATCATTGAGCCAAGAGCGTGTAGCTTATACTTGTTAATGTATCCATAATTAAATACTCTAACTGTGACCGTTCTTCACAGTGAGTTAATATTTGATTTAAGGATTTTAGTACACAATTGCAACCTCAAACACAATGATAGGCACAACGTCTTCTTGGTTTATAGACTTCATCTCAGTCACGTTAAACTAGAAAAGTGTTGCTTGCTCAGTTTGTATTTGTCATTATCTGCTTTGGTGCTTGGACAAAAGGAGGTCATGTCCATTGGAAAGTTGTGTCATTCCTTTTTCTTAACAGCGAGCTCACAACCCCTCACCTTGTGTGTTGTGACAAGTGGAAGGACCTTTGTACAATGTTGGAAGGCACAGTTATTTTTTCACTTTGTATAGATAGATAGATAGATTTGTATGTAAACATGTGTTCTTTGTAAAACCTCCATTGATGCATGCCTGTAGATTCAGTGTTCATCTGTATTTGAGATTTAGAGACAAAAAAAGTTTCTGTACCTGAAGTGCTGGTGACCGAAATGTATTTACCGAGTCATGCCTGAGGAGTGTGTAATTTTTATAGAAGGTAAAAGCTGAAATATGTATATTTTTTTTTAATTTCATACAATTCTATAGGGTACATTACTTTAGGGAGTGTGTGATGAACTCCCTAATGCATATGAATTTACCCGCCTACACACCTTGTAATACGCAACCCGCAATGTGCTAGTGTGGTTGCTTTCACATGGTCATTTTGAATACATATTTGCGCGGTGGAGAGCGATCTGCACGATGCTCACCTCGTTGCTTCTGCGCCTTTGTCAAAACAGAGTGGAGCAGAGTACCAACACAGCAACACACATCATCAATTAGTGAGAGTGGGGCCTTAAAAAGACATTATGTACAACCGGCTTTCATTTAGGGGTCAAAATAGAGCCCTAAATGTAAGTAACAACACGGAAATCAGGGTTAAAATTTACTTTACTCTACATTCGTGAGCCCCAGTTGGTGACATTTTTGGCAGGATCTAAATTACTGCACCCTAGTAACATACCAGTAAAATGTTACTATAGGCCTGATTGCACCCAAAATATTTTCCTTTAAACATAAAGGAAATGTTTCTATTTCAGTTTAATTCATCAAGTAAACTCTGATGCTGTACCGTACAGCTCTTGACACATACGGTAATATACTCTCTCATTTGGGTCAATTGCTAGCTCGACTCTTGTCATTTGTTGCTCATTGATGTGTAGGTGTATAACTAATTACAGTAGTTTGCGGACTACCAACTTAATTAAAACTGAAGGCATTCACAGTGATTATATTCTGCTCAAAATGCACTATTTGACATAAAATGATCGCAATTACAAATGAGCCTAATGCGATGTTTAGTACTCACATTTCCATATTCAATGCTCACTGTAAATTCCTTGTTTGGATGTCACCATGGATACAGCAAATAATCATCCTGCTATCAGTGTTAGTGTTTCAAACGAGCTATCTAACCTGCTGTTTCCTTGCTTTTCTCCCTCATGCTATCAGTGGCTGGGACAAAAAACAAAGCGAAAGGTGAGTTATTGCCTCCATTTTCTTGCTACATGATTTATGTCGCACACAGTTCCCAATAAACAACGTTCGGATCGCCCTTTTATCTCCCCCTAGAGCCCAGGAAACATTAACATACGCCGCCTGCTGCAAGCCTGGGATTTTTTCTTAACCTTTATTTATACAACAGAGGTTTGCTGAACATGCTTGCTCTTTTCGAGGTACAACCTGCTTCACATATGTATAGAATCACACTTTCACACCGGGGAGCTGCCCGCTATACACCCGGTCATGCCGTGCCTCTATTTGGCCACCGTGCAGCTCCACTGGAGCAGTTGGGGGTTGTTGCTGGTTCAAGGGCGTCTCCGTGGTGCAGGGAGGGGAGCGTGTTTTTCATTTGCTTTCTCCGCCCAGAGTTCCCCCACACCGACTGTGCACACAAACTGGAGACCTTCTGCTCATAAGCCTGCTTCTTACACTTTCTGGGTTACTGCCGGTCAATATTTAATTTTTGCCCTCATTTTTATTGTGTTACTGGTGGTTTTGTTACTTTATTGCCATTGATTTCGATATATCGACATTTTTAGATTCATCATGCACTGATCTGAGAAATCCAGCACTCTAAGGGTTTTTCTCGCTGCTTATCCCCACAAAAAACTGAACGTTTGATCATTTACCATTTCTCTTCCTTTCATTTTGGATATACAGTACATTTTCTATTTCTCATGTTATTTAGTTTCTATGCTTCCTCTTGCTGGCTGATACTGTGACTCCAACCCCTATGGCATCCCAGCATGAATGCCCCAGTGGCTCTGCCAGTATGGGAACAGATGTTAGTGGCATTACTAATGGATTCCATAAAATCTTTATTCATAAATCTGCTATCCTGCCTTGTTTTGCGTATTTATCAATTTGAAGAAGTACACTTGTCTTGTGTTACAGTGTCAACTGAATTTTTGCCCTCCTGTTAGCCACAAACATTCCCCTACGTTATCACTCTAATCCAAAGTCTTGTTTTAATTATGCTGATGTTTTCTTTGAGGAGAATTCAACCAAAGCTATGATTAATGTTCACGAATGAAGGAAAGTTGTTGTTTTTTCTCTTTTTTGCATTGAAATGCGGTGTTTTCTAATTACAGAACTAATTAGGGAGCTCATTTTTAATTAACAGCAGATACAGATTCAGGATCCGTACCACTGAATTCTACTTCGTCATTTGGAAGCCATTTTTTCAACATATTTTACATTCAAAACACGATGCATATTCCATTCACATACTGATAAACGGCATTTGTTCAGTTATTTCCAGATGATGTAATTATAAGTATCGCTCTAATTATGCTTAATAACTTTTCATTAGTAACAGTAAAGATAATGAACATAATCACATGGAACGCCGCTGAATTTGTGGATTTTGTCAGCGACCTTATTTTCTAATAAGTCCTGTGCAATTTGTTAAGTAACTGCAGAGGAAAATTAAGACTTGAGCCAAGATGAAAGGTCATCCTGCCAGATATTCAAGTAAACATACCCCCCCCCCCATCTGTACAGTGTAATGTTGGAGGGAGTGAGTCTTGAACACTGTCAAAGTCACAAAAATGCTTCCAGTAAGACAAACCTATAGGTCCTGAACTGCTTTGAAAGTTTTGTTTTTGATTTGTCCTTCACTTCTGTAGCATACTGACAACGACTACACACCCGCCTACACACATGGTTAGACACACACACACACACACCATATGAGGCTAGAGAGTAATTTGTCAGCATCCAAGTTTGACTTTCGTCTGTGCGTGTTGCAAGCTCAGGTACTCAAGGTAGTACTTTAAAATGACCTGTTTTCACTCATTGTGCACAGTGGTGCTGCGGCACGAGATAATAGATATGTTTTTTGCACGTTAAAGCATTGCAAAGGTTTCAAAACAGACCTCTACATGAAAATGTGACAATCTATTTAATATTTTATGTCCCCTTTTATCTGTAGTGTATTCAAGTGCAACCTTAGTATCCTCCCATTTGGGGGAGTTTTATGCTTCTACTTTATTTGAAGAACTAAAATGTCTAATCTAGGAATGCATGTCTCTTTAACGCAATGTCAAACATACATTGTTGTTTTTTCACTTCTCCTGAAAATATGATATTTTAAACTTAAAAGGTTTTTACCCAATAATACCAATATACTTTGAGCTACTGTGATATCAAATGTTGCATTTTAATATGCAGAGTAAAAGGCTGTCGATGTGTTTTATGCACATTAAAGCATTTCAAGGTTTCAAAATAGATCCAAAATGAAAATAAGAACATGAAAATCGTTATATGTCCCCTTTAAAGATAGATCTTTATCTTTCTCATAGTACAGACTACTTTGTAAATAATACATTCAAGTGATGTTGTATCTAATCTCATTCATTCCCACCTGACGGCTCCTCGGCACACAAAAGGAAATCCATACTTATGGTTATTGAGAAAATATACAGTATAGATCACATTCAAGCTTGTTTTCAGTTTGATTTCCATTAATTAAAGCATTTATTTGGCTGGTCAGTCCTCTGGGGTTGGGTTGATTGCTATAAAGGGCATTTCTTATTGTGTAAGTAGCCACAAAACATACTGTATAGGCATATGCATGACTAAGAGCAGTTGAACGTGTAATTTTAACTTTTCCTGTTTCACCTGGGGACTGTACAGTATTTCTGACCCACTTTCTGAAGCTGATGTATCATCCCTCTCCCTTTTCTTCCCGTACAAACGCTGCTAAGAGTTTCCCTCAGCAGGGATGTTTTATTGCCACTTCGTCGGATTGTCCACCCCTCCTACCATGCCCTCCCTCCCCCACTGTGGCAAATCACAGGGGAGGATGGCGCTCGCTACCACCTCTGAGTCGAGGGAGGCTCGCCCCCGCTCAGACGCTATTCAGTAACAGCCACGGAGTGTCCTTTTTGATGGAGGGTAAAGCTGACAGACAGCTCACTCTGTCCCGCTTACAGGCCTCATCAGGCTTTGTAACAACTAAATCAAGTGATTACAGCATTTAAGATCACACCATCAATGCGGAATATGAATCGATACAGAGGTGATGCATGGGTGCTGGGTGACCTCCACGCGTTACAGCTGATGTAGAAAACCTCTGCAGATACAACAAGCACACAGTTGACTGGTAAAAAAGAAAAAAAACGTCTACAGGCCATTTACACCTGGAATTATGTACATATATTTTATCTTCTCTCTTCATTCCTATTTTAATCCAATGTGCATATTGGCTGAGAAATAGAGAATATTACTAATGTGATCAAATGTGATCACAGCCATCTCTTTTACCATAATTATTTATGGATTTTCTTTTACTAAGTGAACTGAATATTAGAAGGCCCATATACTGTAGTGGGATTATAAATTAGACTGCAGCATATTCTGAAATTGAACAATATTTGCTTTTACAATTTTAATACATGTGTCACCTTGCACAGGTAATTTACAAATTAGCTTCAGTCAATGCAATGCATTGACTGAAGCTAATTTGTAAATTACCTGTGCAA
>OMOW01042998.1:1399-23301 GCA_900312555.1 Lamprogrammus exutus
TTTAGAGGAAATATTTTGCCTCTGCTGTCTTGTTTATATTCTTACAAGATCTGGATACACATTTTTTCAGGACTGAGCAATGAGAGAACCTATCCCATGTGCTGCTTTAGTCTCAGCTCTCCATCCTCTGTGGATAACAGCAAATGGAGTCTAGACAGCATTGAGCCATTCCAGCGTCCCAACAACAGCAACAGCAAATCCCCATAAGTCAAATGTGTTTAGAGTTAATTTTCCAGGCATGGTGGAACAAACGTTTCACTCCAAAAAGCCCAAACCCAAACCATAGTTTAGTGAGCTCGCTAAGATTAAAGCCGGGATGCTCTGACATCAACATTACGCTTCCACATGCAGAGTAGCCTTTCAGAATATAACCATTACATATAATTTATACATAAGCAAAAGAAAACAAAATTAAGGCCTAAGTTTAAAGTTTACATCAAACTGATAACCAATCACAGCCTTCTTGTACATTTCTGAGGGATTTTATTGTGTGCGACTGACTCTATTCTGCACATGGAAGCACAAATGCAGAAAAACAGCTGGACAGTGATATGACAGCTCTAGACAAATTAATGTATAAAGATTTATAATAAATCACCCATATTTCTTTCTTTCTTTCAAGAAAAATGCTTCCGTACCACACCCATTCCTGCCAGAACTGTTTTATATTGGTTTATAAATATGAGTAAAAGGGTCAGAGGTCGAGCAGAGAGAGAACAGGGGGTCTTCTGGATGCTCAAAATAAATTCTGGATATTTCATTTGATTTTTTTTTAAAGATCACAATAAATATAACTTCAATTTCCTAAAAGAAAAGCTATTATATGGTGCTGTAGCCAAAAATTAAGATAAATTAAAGAAAGTGTCTCAGTGCTTAAATGTGCAGAACGTGAAACGTGACAGCACGTCTGTGTTTTGCCAAATAACATTCACAGATGAGTTCAGCCACAAAGTGATCCCAGCTTTAATCGATGCCTTGATGTCCCTTCATCTGTAAAATCTGTTTTATGGGCACAAGTGTTTTCAGCTAAACCAACAGTGACAAAGTTTCAGAATGTAGATAAACGCTTTATTTTACGAGAAGAAATGTGTTGGATGTGCAACATGAAACCGCACGTGTGTGTTTTGAGTTGAAGTACATCTTTATGTTACAGATTAAACAATTTACAGATCCGGCGCTGATAGAGGCGCTGACTCATGTGACTCATGTGACTCACCCTGACTCACTCTCGGTTTGATCGCAGTCGCACGGTCGCAGAGGTCAGGCTTAATGATGCAAAACGTCTGGCTAAGAAACCACAGAGGACTCATAAATACCCACAGTACAGAATACACCTGTGAAACAAGTACCCACATCTTTTACTGCAGTGAAAGTACGGGTGGGGTATTCTGTTACAAGTATTTGAAGAAAGTACTTATTGGAGTAAAAATCCTGTACCTCCATGTATTTTTAAACTTTTTTTTTTTTTCAAATAAGAAAGAAAGATTGAAGTAGACGATGGAAAGAAGGAAAAGGGAAGGAAAGAAAAAATGAAGTGAGGAAACCAATAGATAAGAGGAGGAAGGAAAGAAAAAGGACTGAAACATAAAAAAGAATTAATTATGGAATAAAGGGGATAAGGGATAAGGGAGAAAGAAGTAAAGAACAAATAAACTAGTGTAGAAAGAAAAAGAAAGTAGGAGTGCAAGAAAGAAAATAACAAAAACTCTTTCCCAGGTTGTGTACATAGATCCTCTAAAACTCCTTAGATGTGTGGAGAGAGAACAAAAGAAAGGGAACAAAACAAAAAGAAGAGAGAAATAAATAGACAGAAGAGGGTAAATAAGAAGAAAGAAGGGAATGTGGAAGAAAAGAAAGCAAGGACATAAGGAAACAAACTGGAAAAGGAAGAAAGTCCACAGGAAGAAATACTGTACTTAGTTTCGTGAGTACATGTATCACTTATAGAGTACATTTGCATAGTTACTCAAGCAAATGTGTTTCGTTACTTTCCTCCGCGTGAGAACAAGACAGGAACTTCGTCTCTGCTCCACATGTGGGTCAAATATTTTCAGTCTCAGTTTGCAGAGGGCTCAGGTCATCCATCATCAGGGGAGCTTTTGAAGTTCCGGCGTTTTCACTCGTAAAGGTTTACGTCGGTGTCACCTCGGTTGCTTCTCAGATTTACAGCTCTGCCATACGATCACACGCGGCCGTTAGCTTAGCACTGACGCAGATTTATGGGAGAGATTTTGGGAAGATTTATGTTCACTGGTGGTTCTTCAACGTTCTGTTTGTCGCGGTCACAGTCTGATTAAAACCACACAGTAAAACCTCTACTTTCATTATTTGGCGTCATGTCATATTCTACCTGGCAGTCACAGAAAGCCTTAAAGGGACATATTTCACAGATTTCTAGGCCCTTATTTTCATTTAAGAGTCTATTTCTAAACCTTTGCAATACTGTAATGTGCAACAAAATACATGCCTTTTCAGACTGGTAAGTGGCAATGTACCAGCTCAATTAATTTGAACTATGAATACTCATGAGATAAAATGCACCTATAAGTGGAAAATGTCACCCTGTCACCTGTCCTCCCGGTCGCTCTCATTGATCATAAAGGCGCTATATAAAGTTAATTTATTATTATTATTATAATAAATATAGTTATTGTGAATTGTGACTATCTGTGAACAGGCACCTGCACCAGATTGCATTGTAATTACAATTCATTCTGTATGGATTTACTTTGCAGTAAAATGGGTTTTTTTCTCCTAAACTGTTGTGCACTTAAGACCAACAAAAATGAATTGCTTTTTATTATCTGTTGTTACACAATGACTTGCAGGATATAAAATCATAAAACCTGTAAATCACATGTTTATATATATATTTTTTAAGTGATTAATGTGGTGGAGTCTACTCTAATACACACGTTAGCATCCCCATGATGACAAGCATTTGATTAAAAAAAAAATCATACATAATCCTTTGGAGTATGAAATCATTTGACAAGTGAGGGATTTTCTCTGTCATTTCACTGATAAGGGGGAAGTAAAGAGAAATACAATGAAAAGTAAAATGACAACAATGACTTTAGACCCTGGAGGCTTGATTGATAAAACACAGAAAATATAACAGACCTTGCTCATGATGTTGAACATTCCAAAGGTTTACACACGCAAAGCTGAACTAGCTGTTTAAGATGAGGAGGGGGAGGAGCAGAATGAACAGTAAACTGGTCAGCAGGGGGAGGCAGCTGGTTTGAGTTGCACTAGCAGTCAAAGTCACCTCTCCAGGTTTGCACTGATTGCAGTCGTCACCACAGAAGGAGCAGGAGGACATTTCCTTCCTCTTCACTGACGTGTACGTCTTCACTGTCTTCCGACCTGGGAGAGCAGGGGACACAAATGTTAGGGGTCAAAGATTGAGAGTCACAAAGAAAGCAGCTTTCTTTGACTTTTCTTTATCTATCTATCTGTGCACTGACCGGCTCTTTTCCTATATACTGTATACTGTATTGTTTTAGTAGTTGCAGTAGTAGCTGCAGTTTTGCAATAGCGATAATAGTAGATGTACTGACAGTGGTAGCAGTAGTAGCAGCAGTACAAGCTGTGCTAGTAAAGGCGTTAGTAGCAGTATTAGTATTATTTAAGCATGTAATGTTTCATTAATTGTATTAATGCATCCATTAATTATATACCTTTGCCAAAATGTTTATGTACAGTATATGTAAAAAAACAAACAATTTTTAACAGTTTCTATTTCACTAAGTTCTTTATTGTAATGCAGTATAAATAAGAGAAACTTATTCTTACGTGGTTCATAGTAATCGTAAATGAGAACAGTCCCATCCTGGATTTTGGCAACCTGGTGCTCCAAGATCAGAGGAATCTCGACACATATCATCTCCTTGGTCACCTGCAGACACATTTCCAGCTCACAGTTATTCAACTCAGTCACCAGAGGGCAGTGTGCAAGGGCAGTGAACCTTCATGCCATTGGATTTTCTATATGATAAGGATGCTTTTTTGGACACCTCCATGTACAGGTATTCTGGGTATGTCCAACTGGAGGAGACCACAGGGCAAACTCGGCACACACTAGAGGGATTCCCAGGAAGAACTGGGGGATAAGGAGGAGGACATTTGGGTTACTTTGCTTAACCCGTTGCTTCTGAGACAAACCCAGATAAACTGTGGAAAAACGATGAATCGATGGATGGGTGGATTTTGAATCAGAAACCTGAACTTCCATTTTTCTGAGCAGTACAACAACTTTTTAAAAAACATTTATGTGTCAGAACAGGAAATACAATGAACAGAACGAACACAGACCATAAAGAATCATATTTCAGACACAGATCCTTATGTGCAGCATTTGGAGCAGCATGTAGAGAGCAGTAAAGTTTAATTCACACGCAGTCAGACTGATGCTTACAGAGTCTAAGTACAGGATGACTTTCCCGCTCTCACTCTCCACTTCCTTTATCACATCATTGGTCTCGACTCCATTTGGAGCCAGACCGAAACCGCTAAGCAGGGACACCTCCATGACGACCATGCCCGTCGATTCCAGGTCCAGATCTTCTGACAGCCTGCAGGAGGTGCCACAACAGGTTAACAAATGGACTAAATCCTGATGTTTACTGTAACATTCATACTGTAAAATAAAACAGACATTGACAAACTTTGACATTGATAAACAAAGTGAAACATCAGCTTCAACAGTCATCATCATCAACTAATGGAACCACAATTAACCCATAATTAATCAATGATCTATTTAGGGATTTCTATAATACTCACTACACACCAGAAGGTGTAAATGATGTGGCACATTTTGACTTTTAATAGATAATGACTGATAACACTGTTGAGTGATGACTTGCTCACCTGGTGCAGATAAACAGATGTGCTGAGTTCATCCCTGTATCATCTATCTCAATGTTGAGATCGAAGGCTTCATACTCGTTGGCGTCTCTTTTTCTTCTCTGCAGCGCTCCACTCTCGATGTTGTAAAACACATTCAGCTGACACGGAGAAAGAGGAAAACTAGAAAATGTTTCTTCTGTTCAGGTGAAAGATTTTTCTTAACTACATCTCAAAGTCAAACTCTGAACTCAATACTTCAAAATCTGTATTGTTTGCATCTCTTGGCTCCTGTTTAGAAATTTATCATAGAGCCATTCCTCCAGCTGACCTACATATAAAAATTACATTAAGTTGGATATCTCATTAAAAAGTATGCATGGTATGAAATATTGACTAGAGGAACACGTGTAAAGTGGCCCCAAGAAACAAACCACATACAATAGTGAAGACATTAAGATAATTGCACTCCAAAACTGGAAACAGCTGCAAACGCTGGAACATTAATGAAACTAGAGGGCACTCAGAGGTTGCATACCAACAACCCATTCTGGATTTGCCTCAAAATCTTATCAACACTTCTTTGATCAAAATCCCACTATCGAAAAGTTTTTATTATCAGATATCTGGCTGAAAAACAGACAAACATAATACACGAAATATATACATTCAATCAAACTGCTCATTAGTGAAGTTATTGAATCATTTCTGACAATTTTTACTTTTCTGATGTTTTCAGGATTTGCATGCATCTTTTACATCCTGTAAAAGCTGCATTATTACAGACACACCAGTGAGAGGAGCTGTTTTTCAGCCTATGCTATAGGATTGACCACAACAACATTTGTGACCTGGTACCTGAAAGAGGGCAAACCCACTTCCCTCTGCAGTGATGTGTAGTATCAGCTCATCCTGTGGATCAATCTGTAATTTAAAACCATAACAGTTACTTCAAACAGACATTAACAGTTTGTGCTGTCCAAATACATGTAAACGCCACTTTTATCATTTTTTCTTATCCAAAGATGGAATGTGACAGCATAAACTTATTCAGGTCCTGTATGTAAAGGACACATTGAATGCTTTTAGTTATACACCATGGGTGATGGCAATTTAGGCCTGATGCAGCTGACCAATCAGAACAGACTGTGGCCTTTTCAGAAGCAGGGGCTTACAGAGATGCCCTGCGTTCACTCATTGTGCACAACAGTGCTGTGGTATGATCCATAAATCCAGCTCATCTGGCTGAAATTTCTGTAGTTACAGAAGATAAAATGTACTGTTGTTGCAGTGTGTGTCAGCCTCAGTGTACCTCCTTGGTCTGGTGAAGCATGTAGTTGTCCTCGTCGATGTAGAAAGTTACCACATTGGTTGCAGTGCTCACACTGATGATAAGGTCCAGGTCGTGACTTCCACCCAGAGATGCATATGAGGACAAAGCCTGCAGTGCCATCACTGTGTCCTGGGAGAGAGAGAGAGACACATGAGATCAAGAAAACCCGATGATTCATGATTTGAGGTTTTTGCGTGGATGCGTGTTCAATTAGTGTGTCTAGTACTATATTAGTATTTTCTTGGATCCAAGTCTTTGCATGTGTTTATACAGCATATACTGTATGTGTGTGCATTTTGAGTATTTGTTTGTCTGTGTGTGTGTGTGTGTGTGTGTGTTCGAGCGCATGTGTGTGTGTTGTCAGCTTGTGCTCAGAAAGCCAGTCCCCCTCTGATGAGACACACATCACATTTTTCTTTCAAAACGTGACAGAGAAAGCTGAAATGACACTGATGTGTTTTTCTGTCTGACTGTGTGACATTAATGTGCCTGTCATGTGCCTGTGCCAGATGTTTTGGATTTCCTCTGGAGCTTTAAATCCTTTAAGTATGCTGGTTCTGTTCATGTCAAAACTGTAATTTTGAAGAGTTTTTTCTGAATATTATGGGTTGAATTAAACTCAATAACCCATCGGTTTGATTAAACACTCTAAATTCATTTGACCCAAACATCTTTAAACCTGAACAAGTGGTTTTTGCTCGCAAGACTCATCAAAGTCTGAGCCTGGAGCACATAAAACTGCCTGAGTGTAAGACTGGTGCTTCATATCATATAGGAAATAGTTACCTTTCATTTATCTGAAATATTTAATGGGAATTAAATTAATTAAATTTATTTGAAAAAATAAAATGAAACATGTCCTTGAAACACTTGATTACTTTGAAAACTACGGTATGTCCATAATATCCACTTCAGTTCAGCTAAGGTGGATGATATGGATATGGAGAGCAAGACCAATAATTTGCTGATAACATCATAGCCCTCCAAAGTGTTCTACACATACATTTATTAAGTACATACATTGACTTTAAATATGTTTGAACAAAACAAAATATTCAAAACATATAGGCCTCCACTGTCTCCACCATCCTTGTAAATCTACCAAACCTAATTGCATATTCCCTCTGAATCTTGTCGAGTTCCCATAGTGCCACCCCAAGGACTGCTACAATATCCCCAACAACCCGTGAGACCACTAAAGCCTGCTCAAGGGCCCCAAGAATCCCTTCCAAGACCCCTAGAATCACCTCAACAACTGCCCAGCAGCAGAAAAGAGACTAAGAAAGCCAGTGTTCTACGAACTCTCACTATAATACATCTAATGCCATTGACTGTGAGTCAATGGCATTAGATTTATTGTACTGAAATTTCACAAAGTCACATAAATTTAGTGCAGTATCTGAAGGGAGGCACAGCCTGTGTTGATTCTGAAGAAACCACAGTAATGCAGTCTCCTAAATATGACACTATTACCTGCTTTAAGGTCTCACCTGTGTGCTTCCATACCCCCCTAGGTGGTTCCTTTGTCGGCTGAGCCATTTCATGAGGCTCAGGCCCTGCGTCATGATTTGCAGTTTGTACATAGACAGCAGCACATAAGACACCATCTCGATGTCTGCGGAGCGAGGCTGCCATGACGATGACAGGCCGACATCTGAGGAAGTCCACATCGGCACACCATCTGCAAGCAAAGCAGTGCAAAACAGGATTGTCTCTTTTCTGTTGATGTTGAGGTGCGGTTGAACTGATGTTTCCCCTGAAGCTGTTATGTTCACAGTCTGGTATCTTTATTAATGAGGCCGCATGGGCTCCAACTAACCGTGTACATTGTCTATGCAGAAAATGAATTTCCTACACCATGGTACCTCTCATTTCTGCTCGTCCCATCAGGTCGGTTAGTGCTGAGTTGGCGCTGGAGCTGCCGGCCAGGGCGAGGGCGTAGGTGAGCAGACTGAGGCTGTAGTTGCTCTCAATGCCCAGAGCCAGCCTGGTCTCCAGAAAGCCGAGGGCTGCAGACACCTCGCTGTTATAGCGAATCTAACAGACAGGCAACACCAGCATGATTTTAGATCACTTACCAAATTTGTATATTACGAAATGGTATGTCATCCAGTGTTCATTTTGAGCTAGACCCATGTTATCAACATCTAAAATCAGATTATAATGACTTCCCAACAATGTTAAAGCATTTTAAGATGGATCTGAATCACACTGTAACGCTCACCCTGATGTCCTCATCTTCCACCAGAGCCATTAGCACGTAGGCAGTGAGGGAAACAGGGCTGTCCAGGCCTCCTTGGAGCTCAGTGTGGATGACCCGTCCAGGCTCGATGGACCTGCCATCAGCCCCCTGCTGTTGCCCTATCCAGGCTGCTACTGTATCCAATACGGTGACGTCGATGCTGATGAATGAGCGGGCCTGCAGGAAACAACGCAGCACAAAGGCAGAGAGCCTGCACAAAGCACAGACAGACAGTTATGACACAACTAAAAGCTTTGTGAAAGAGTTCGTTTAGCTTTAATGAAGAAAAATAGTAAATAATATCCACAGCCTCGTGGTCCCCCATGGCACACAAATGCAGTCTACAGCAATACACTGGTGACTTAACCTGATTTCCAGGAAATTTATGTCTGAACTAGGTCGCTGACATTGTAGCATTTTGGTGTTATTCGGCGTTCACCTACCAAGTCTGTTACAAAATCCAGAAATTTTGTAAAATTGCAGGTGTATCGCTTTACAGTATCTTTGGCAGTAACTCTATTAGCTGACTTTGATAGGATGAGACATCTGTCATTCAAGAAAACACACCAAACAAATAAAATGAAGTTGATTTGTTCTGGAAACAGGATGAAATTATCTCAATGAACTGGTAGATTCTTCAATTCTTTTTCAGAAAATAACGCTTTCAGGACTCAGATCGAGACAAAATGTCTTGATACGATGTAGTTTATGTGTTATTGATGGCCAAATAATTCACAAAATTGCTACACAGATACACATTTGAAGAAGTGAAAATTACCAGAGACAAATATCCACATGTATTTTGAGGACATGTTACATTGTCTTTATCACAAACGTGTGATGGTTGTAGCTTGTCAACTTTACGGGGCAGCAGGAGAATTCACATTTTTCCCATTATACTTCATGCATTATAATGTAATGTATCACAAACCCAAACACAAAAAGTGAAGTCAGATTTATTACAGTGTGATTACATACCAAGTGCTTCCAGAACTGTCGCTATCTCCGAACGCACTGAAGGAACCGTCGAGTCTCTGGTAGGACAGCTCTCGCTCATAGCCTGGGTAGAGTTTTAACAATTACATTCATATGGGTGCACAGACACACACACACACACACAGCAAAAATAATCCACAAGAAAAAAGCAATATTTGCATATGTGGTTGTGTATATACTACATTTGGATTTCTGCAGATGTGGACATGCTCCTCTCATGCACACTTGCATTCATGCACGGCCTGAGGATGTGAGCAGCTGATGAGATTTACCTCACGTGTCCCTGTGCGGCTTCGTGGAAAGGATCTGGCCTTATAGGTTTGCCTTTTAGCATTTTAGATTCTTTGCCTTCATTTATTGCTCTTTAATCACTATCTGATTAATCTGATGTGTGAAATCTGTGGAGTTCCTCATTAATAACATCAGAGAAATATCAGTAATCCAGATGCTCACCTGATATCATGTAAGATATGGCTTTCTCTGTGGTTTCATGGTCAGCCTGTCCCGTAGCACTAAGGTACTGCAGGATGTAGATGTTTGGAGCAAAGTTGATCATGTTTTGTTCCCCACAGCCATAAGGCATCCGGATGAGAGAATTCAGGCCCTTGATGGACGGACCGAGGATGTCGCCTTTATCGCCGTGTAAAGCAGACAAATCAGAAAAACATAAACATCCTAAGATGAGTATTGTGTAGCCATGAGTTAAACTTAACATTCACATCATGCTGGATGAGTAATAATAATAAGTAATAATACCACAATGGAAAAATACTCCATGACGATTCAGTTCTACTTCAGCACATGTAAACTAGTGTAAGCAGAAACATATACTTGAGTACTTAAAGTTAAAGCTGTCCCCACTTTGATCTACAAAATTTTGTTTTTGGTTGATTTGAAATCTTCTAGATTTTTTTGATTCTAGAAAAACAAACAAACCCTAAACTGTATGGGGGAGGGGGGGAATCTAGGGAAAAAAATGTTTTAAAAGTTGAGAAAAATATACAGGAAAAAGAAATCTTAAATAGTTAATAGTTCTAGTTCTAGAAAGTACAATGCAAATACATCAGTATAGCAGCAAGGTGTCTTCTGAGAAAAAAAGAAAAGACACTTAATTTTAGATTTTATTTAAATTTACAAATTCAATTCTTAAAATTCTTGAAAAGCTGTAGAAAAACATATTCCAAAAAACATTGCAGCAAACAAATGTGTTTGTCTTTTTACATGGTGACTTCTCAGATGGGAAATAAAAGACAAATTCAATGCAGCAATGTTGTTCCATGTATGCTCCATGTTTAGCATCTGTACCTGCATGTACAAGAAAGTATGAGCTCCTGCACTGCATGTTGTATTGCACATGTGTTCAATGTTGAATGTCTGGAGCTTGTTACGTGGAAAAGTACCATATCAAATATTATCCTCCATGCTTTTTGCACATTGGTGTTTTCATGTTCAGCGTCTGGACTTTACTATACGGAAAAAGTTATTACACTCCATGTTGCACACATGCTGCCAGTGTTCAATGTCTGGAAGCTCGTACATGGAAAAGTAAAAGCTAACACACAATACACTCCGTATGTGTGTTCTGTACTGGTTTATACACACATCTGCACTCAACAGTAACACTCAGATGCCATATAAGGTCAGTTAACTGACTGCCAGTTATTTTAGGACTCATATTAGATATAATTTAACTTATAAAGATTTCCCTGTTCGTTTTTGTTTTTATTAATTTAATTTATTTCTCATTAAAGGTTCTATTTTGAAACCTAATGTACTAAAAACACACTGATTCAGCTATACTCTCCCTTGCTACAGCATCGTTCTGTGCACTGAGTGAAAACAGGCCCCTCTATATATGAAATTTCATTATTTTGGACATTATTTAAAACTCTGACAGGGACCGTTGTACCACTCTTGTACCACTTTTAAATGCAGGAGTTTTACTTACAATGGAGTTTTCCCATGGTGGTATAACTACTCTTATTGAAGTTAAGTTAACATTTTAGCAAATTCAAAGTCCTGGAAGTGGGTTTGGTTTTCCAACTTGTATCCTCTGCGCCAATGTACCAGTAACCCTTTGTGATGTCATAAGTGACAGTTTCCCTGACTTTGCACAGCACCCTCCACAGCTACAAGAGCCTTTATAAAGTTGCTTTCACATGCTGAATGCTCCACAAGACCAATAAACTAAAGTGCAAAGTGGTTGATTCACCTTTTAAGCAGGTAGTAATAAAATCATGGTCTAATCTTCTAATTTTACACATATTTTGATAATTCTGACATAAAAATGGCAGAAGAGCAGATTGAAAATGTTTAGAATTTACCATGCAAACACAAATGAAAAATGATAAATCAGATATACAATTTAAATGACAGACAATCAAAAGCTAAATTGCTAATATGGCATCAGACTTGAGATGTTTAAACTGAATCCTCTGCTGTTCTGCACCAACAGCCTGATTTGCCTGGCAGCAGACTAGTTCCTTTAAAAAAGCAAGTTTCTTCAAGTGATCGAAAGCTGTAACAGTGTGACTGTGTCTTTGGCTCGTGCTGGGTCTGACTCAAGGTTTTTCCTCAATGTGTTTACATACCGACTGCAGTTACTTCAACACGCTGGCTGCCTTCAACAACATGTGCTGGGAAGGTGAACGACATCAGGTTGTAAATGCTCGACGCAGTGGGAGCAATCTCCAAGAACAGCGTTTGGGAGAACGTCTGCTCCAGTCCTTCAGGCTACACAATCAACCATGAAAAATGGACACACAAACACAAGTGATGAATAATATTTCTGGGAAAGGCAGCATTCTAAAACAAGATCAAGAATTGTTTGGTTACAACAGTTCACAGGTTACCTTTCAGGGTTTGTCTGTGTAAAAGCTTTGTATAGATGTTTATGTTTTATCAGTTGAGATGTTGAGAGATCAGCTAAACGCCCAAGATTTGATGAAATTGAAATGAGTTCTCTTCATAACAGAGCTCATGTCTGAACTCATTTTTGTAATTTTACTTTTGATTTAATTTGGCTTTTGTTTTTCTTAAAAACATGCACTGTAAAAACCTTACCTGCCAATTTTCTTCATTTCATAAAATATATTAGTTTGTTTTGGGTTTTTTAATCTTCAAGACCTCTGAAAATCTTCTAGAAATAAAGGTTTAAAACAAAAACATTTAAATGAAAAAATTCAACTAAATTAAGTATTTTCAGCTAGAAAAGTAATGCAAATAAATAAAACAAAATAAACAATGATTGAATTGATTCTAAAATTCTAAAAATGAAAAAAAAAAAAAAGATTCCATAGACAACAAACAAGATGTTGAAAATGGCTATTTGCCAAGAAATGAGGCAAAATGCATGTTAATTTTTCTCTCAGACTTCTCAGACATTTTATGTAACCTGACTGAAATCCATATTGATGACTCTCACAGCACCTTGACAAGAACGGTCCTGTGGACTGCGTCACTCGCCACAGAAGAGATAGCTTTCACAGAGATGGGAATCTCTCCGAGGACCAGGGCTTTGATGGGAATCAGGACGGAGGCACCGCTCTGGCTCCCCACGGACACTTGGCGTGCACTGGCCATAGATACGCCCTCATTGTCAGGGAAGATGAATTCAAAGGTGTCACTCTCAGCAATAATTACCACGACCTGACAACAAAGAGAGGAGGGGAAACACACCCAGATCACATTATATGTTCAAAAGGGCAAAGAAGAGATGAAATTAGAGGAGGATGTATGTAGTATCCAGATATCCCAAGTACAAAATGTTTCAATGCCTCTGAGATCTCTCATGAAACTTTAATGAAGCATATAATGAAAGCAAATTTAAGATAACCAAAGAGGTTTGATATCTTTCTCGTGTCTTTAGATGGGAGGAGACATAAAAATGATACTAACACCAGCCACCACATTAGCTTAATGTAACTTAATGCCTAAATAATCCCCATGACCACAAACTATACAGCACAGTCATCTGAGACCTGATGCATTCTGCTGTGACATATATCACACTCTCAAACTCAACAGACATATCTGGTATTCAGAAGGGTCCCAGATCAGTTTCGTCTAACTTTTTGTGTTCACAATGACCTGCATCATCATTTTAAAGAGAGGATTAACATCAAGCCAGTGTATTGTCATTTTACCTGATACAACCTTACTCTTTGTCTCCAAAATAAAGGACATTGCAAATACAAAATTCAGAGGAGGAGCCTTAGGTCATTTTCAAAAGTGCTGTTTGGTTTGGTTTCACACATAAAAGTTTCAACGAACAAAAAATATATGAACAAAAGTCATAAGAGAACGCTCGCTCTGCTCATTGGTCAGAAATGCCTTAGGGCTGGAGCGAGAAAATCATAACAGGAAGAAGTTTGAAACATGGAACAACAGCAGAATTGGCCAATGTTCCTAATCTTAGTCATCACTTGGACCAAATACCAAACAAAGCCGTGGCAGCAGAATTCAGAAACTGACTTTGAGTCAATGTCTGGAAAACAACATATTTACAGAATAGTAGAGGTGACATCCTGCGTTCATAAAAACAATGCATGGCCATGAATTCTTAATGCATGGGAACAAGAAAAATAAGTTGTGGCCACGTGGGAACAAGATAATTTTCTCGTGATATTATTGTGATACTCCGGAGTCCCGGAGTGCGTGTGTCAGTATACGGCTGTTGCTTCAGGAGTCACTTTTATTAGTAGCCCACGCTTGTTGCTTGTTTTCTGAGCCAGAGGAGCTCATTCATTTAATTACTGTACGAGACAGGAAGAACTTCTGGAAACCTGCGTGCAGATCAGGTGCAAACAGTATCCCGTTTCACTGCTGTGCCAGACTGTATTACTATTGTATAGCCACACCTAATAGTAAGTCACCACCAAGCGTCAGAGTTTGTAGCCACACATTAATCCAAACACATGCTTGATATGTGACCACCTTTTCATCCGTTCGATTTGCTAGGGCTAATGCTGTAATTAACCTAATGTTAAATCAATCAATAGATCATCTAGTTGTTGGTTCGGAAGTAGTTTGGATCCTTTTCCCTCTACAAAGTTTTTTTGTGACCAGACTGAGACCACTTCCGAAAAACTGTCTGTCAGGTTGTTTTTGTCCACACCTGAGTGTGATTGCTGTGGTCAGAACTGCCCAAACATACTGTACCAAGGAGAATCATAGACATTGTAAGTGTGAGAACATGCTTTCTTTTTATCTCAAACCTTTTGCCTTTAATCACAACATTACACCCATTAATTCACTTCCATGTGCACAAGAACATGTCACCTCACGCCTGCATTCACCACTTGTTCAAAGAGGGACTCTGGTTTTACTCATCAAAACTAAAGTCGTCTCTAGAACTTTTTGGTGAACTCAAACCACTAGTTTCTACAAATGGCTTTTTACTTTTCAAACTTCAGAACTCTCAGGAAGTAACTTCTATGATGTAATAGAGGTCAGTTTTCCAACCTGCTTGCTTTCACTAGTTGTTTTCGCGCGTACTTGAATTGACCTTACATAGCCTAACTATACTCATCTACATTGGATTCATATTTGCACCATGTATAAGCTGTAGTTTTATTCATATACAGTATACGTGTGTGTGTGTGTGTGTGTGTGTGTGTGTGCGTGTGCGTGCGTGTGTGTGTGTGCGTGTGCGTGCGTGCATGCGTGCGTGTGTGTGTGAGAGCGGCTGACCTCCAGTGCTTGTGGGAGGTAGTTGTACATAACGATCTCCAGGATCAGCTCCTCTCCCCGGATGATAAAGGCTGGAAGATTCAAGGACAGGAAGAAATCCTGGAACACCGTGAGCTGGAAACACAGTCACGTGGAAACTTTAAACAGTCTGCAGCAGAACATATTCTGCTGTCTGCAGAGGAAACACAACTCTTACATAAGTAGAATTAACAATACAACAAAACAATATTACATTTACAGTAAGATATACCCATAAATGAAAATGAAGTACTCATATTAGAGAATGGTCCTAATTGGAATGTTAAATTATTCATGCATTTATGTGTATTTGGTAATGACCTTCATTAATAAAAATCTCATAATATAACAATAGAAATATTAAAAACAAATGATGAAAAAATCAGAAATCGGAGATGAAACGAAAAATCCTCTAACGCCTCAAATTTGAAGCCAAATTTGAACCAATTTGAGAGCAGTACTTGAGTAAAGGTACTTAGTTGCTTCCCAGCATGATGGTTAATGGCTTGGAAAATACTATACTTAATGGTCCCATTGATGTTTATACCAACAAACAAACAAACTACCATTATCAGAATGATCAATATCACTCTTGCAGCCAGAGGAAAATAATAAATAATAAAAGGCTGAAAATTGAATGAAAAACAAAATATAAAAGCAAAAATAAGGTAAAAGAAGTTTCTTCAAGGTGTAGGAGGATCTATGCTCTGTGTGTCATAGTAAGTTTACCTCTGTGGGCATCTGCACAATGCCGAGGCCGAGCCTCTCAGACATGACAAAGGCGGTGGCCGCCCAGGTCGTGATGCTGTCTGGAACAGCCACAGTCAGCTCTGCTGAGGTCGAATTACTGTGGAGATTTTCAAAAAATAGAATTTGAATATAAAACTCTATGAAAGATACAAAAATGATTAATCTGTCGTGCGGAGAGTGAACTGTGTCACTGGAATAATTAGACTTCTGCAATTTATGACATGTGCCAAAAACGGCTCTATTGCATTACTCTGTCTTTAAATGGGAAATATATCGGAATAAATTCAATCATACACAAGCAACATTTTATGAAAACTAGAAATTAAAGAAGAGAAAAAAATGAATTCAAAAAATGACAGCAGTCCCACTCAGAGCAGAAACAGGAGCTCTGATTGGTCAATCATCATTTCAGCTGGCCTATTCTCTTGAATTCATGGTAGATCATTTTTGAGGATTTGATTTGGTTAGTTTATTTAGCTTTTTTTGGCAGCAGCGCTCAGTCTGAGAATAAAAACTGTCTGACAGCCTGATTGAGGGCAAGAGGATTCAAAGTACATCAACTTCCTGTTGATCTATACAGTTTCTACTCACTACAGGAACAATCACCAAGGGTTCACATTTATCTTCCCAGTGTAACAGCCAGTGCTTGGATGAAGGCTGATTTTAAATGTTTGCTTTTGATTAACAATTCAAATGGCACAGAGCAAAGAGAGGTTCTTCCTGTGCAGGTCTGATTTATTTTTGGCACTGGATACACTTTGAGATTAAAGTTAAATGGGTTTTAGGATACGGGGTTGGTTAATTGATAAATCCTATTTAGAGGAGCAAGATTCAAAAAGCAGGATGTGAAATATGAGTCCTTATTAATAGTTGATATCCAAGCTTTTTCAGAGCAAGAAGAGTTGGAAGAGTTTTATCCCTGCTTAGTAGCAAACGGATTCCAGCTAAAGTCCCCTTCATGTCTTCTTATGTATCAGGCTCATGACTTATCAATCAAACAATGTGTATGTTTGTTTGTTATGTGCTTTGAACATATTATTATAATTATCTGAAGAACACAGCAATAAATTCTACCAAAATCACTAATAAAATATCAAAATAAATAATACGAATGTGACTAATTTCTTGCCAATTTTGTAGATCTGCTGCAAATTTAACCATTTCAATTGCAAAAATCCTACAAAATCTCTGCAGTGTGACTAATTGCTGATCCTTCACCCTGTGTGGTAGTCCATCCACAGCCAGGTCTCTGGGAAGTTCCGGCGCTCTCGTGGCTCCTTGTGTTGCTCCTTATGTGGAAACTCAGAAGCGAAATGGACTGGGACAATGGGAAGATAGGCATCAGTTAAGTAAGCACCACAGAGCATGATTGTGAAAGGCAAAGTTTGAATTGGAGTTGAATTTGAAAACTTACCGACATCAATATTATAGTAAGGGTCGCGCCTGGGTAATCTAGCATCAGTCAACACCACAAGACAACACATCTGAGCAGAGATATGGAAGATATAAAAACACATTTGTGTTCACATTTGGCAGGAGATTATATTTTGGTTTCAGCTTCTTGGCAACTGGCTATGTCAACATGCATGGTGGATTACATTTTCTCCTGTTTATTCACAAATCTGCGTCTGGACTGATTCATTCAGTCTAAACAGGTTGAAATAATGTTGCTGCACTTTATTTAAAAAAATGACTTTCAGGACTCAATTACAGAAAAAAAAGAAAACAAGAAAAAAGATTTGATAAGATTGGTGGGGTTTTTTGCAGTGTAACCCACAAGTCAAGGCAAGTCCAAGTCATTTAAGACAAGTTTAAAAATAAATTACAGTACTGTAAATGAACGTTTCATTGTTGAAGGTTTGATTTTTCTGTATATTTGACTCGTATTTTTCATATTTCAAGTTTAATATATTTTTTGTTGTATTTGTGTTTCTGTTTCTAGCTGTTATTTATAATAATTTATCTTTCCTTTTCCACAGTATATTTTTGCTTGTTTGTTTTTTCACATCTCTAGTGAATTGAAGCATAATCTGAGCTGATCTCACCACGAGATGAGCTCGTTTATTGGAAACTACTGTGAAAAGTGTCTAATAGCGGCAGAAAAGTCAACGTTGACAAGACATAAAATCTAAGTGAAAATTTGTGTAAACTGATTTGCTCCTTTTAAAGAAATCTTAGTATTTTTAAGTGATCAATACAAGAGCTTCACAGATCTGACACTGTCTATTGCAAAGGAAAAGGCTAACCTTGAATATGGAGTTTTGATTTCCCATCATGTTTTCCATGAGATCGCTGTACTTTAGCATCTCCTGTAGCACCTGTGAAAAAAAATGACATCCTCAGAGAGTGCCACTGATACGGCTCACAAAGATGAAGAAAGACAGCGAAATAGGGCACATATTGTTTAAAAACCTGTTTGAATGAGCACACAAAACAGTTCACGGTACTGATACTGCTGTGGGAGCAGCAGGTTGGGTTTCATAGGTGTACCTAAGGGGTATATTATAACAGGAAACTAGTGAAAATTCATTCATTCATCCTCTGACACATAGCAAACATCATCATCATATCTTACAATATCATCTCCACCTGTCAATTAGTTCTGTTGCTCATCTCTGTTGTGTATTTCAGGTCACCTGTCATTCCACTCCACGCCAGCAGCTGCCACAGTATTGTATCACCCACTTCCTGCCTTCCTTCCCGCCCTGTGTCTCACAGCTGGTTCTCATCTTGCCATTTACTCCTGTATATGTAGTCAGCCAGTAGTCTGCTAGATTGTGGAATTCCTTACCCTCTTCTTGTTACTGTGTATCCTTACCTGTGTTTTGACTCAGTCTTGACCTCTGCCTGCTATTTGACTCTGAGTAAATGTCTGTCATTAACTTTTAATCCTACCCTCCTGTCTGCTTTTGGGTCCACTAAATCTGAGACCGTGTCAGAGGACACAGGGATTGATATTGTTGGGTAGACGGTTGTAAATGGTGAAACTATGAGGCTTGATTGATACATTTTCTAGTTGTCTATAGTTTGTTCAAATTTCATTAAAATTGCTGTCCACCATCTTTAGACCCAAATTAGTCATTTTTCAATGTGTTCATAAAATTAAACAACAAACATGTCTGATGGTAAATGCAAGTGTGATGATTTTCCTTCATACCTAACACTTTGCTTACCTTCTGACACATAACAAGATGTATTTCATTAATTTATCTTATTATAATATATTATCATGTGTGCATTTTTTGTATTTGACAAAAGATGCCTTTCACATGAATGCAAAGGCACTAAATTTGGCATAATGGTCCGTTCACATCCTGGCACAACAGCAATCGTGAGCATTAAAACCCTTAATATGAGCATGGATAGTTTTTTGTTAGATTATGTCTCAATCATTAAATTGTAAACAAATGATAAAACTTGTAAATCATCTTTATGAGACAGGAGTCCAGTCTGTAATTCTGTTTGTGACGTGCATATTTTGGACAACCACGTCTCTGTTGCTATGGTGGTGGGGTGGGGCAGTGAAGTTGTTCTCACCATGTCCTCGGTGATGTCGTTGCTTGAGTTTTTTGAACGTGTGGCCTTGTCAACCACAAGGATTCCAACGAGAGATCTGGGCTCCTCCACTGAGACCATCAAGGAGACTGTCTCACCTGGCCTCCTTGTGGTCTCACTCCAGCTCAGAGACACCTGCCAAACACAGGCCAGTCAGTCATGAACTGTCATATACCATCACAACATTGAATAGCATTACAAGCCATCATATACAATGGCATTATAACCCATTATACTGTCATATACCATCACGTCCTATACCATTGTAACTTATTATACTGCCACATACCATCACAAGTCATATACCAGTGTAATCTATTATACTGTCACATACCATCTCCAAAACCAAGCTAAATGGAAGGAGAATACTGGACAGACAGATGGACAGTAGTCGGTTGTTTGCAAACATGTTACACAAACATGTGAAATCAACTTGATAGGTTGTTAGCGCATCATGATTGTGTGCCTTTGAGCTTACTTGGATGTTCTAAAATGGATTATTGCAGCTTTAACTGAGTAAATGTTCCAAACAACTGCAGATACCTACCTCGTTTTTTAAGATGTGTGTCATGGGCAGACGGAGAGTATCACTAATGATTTCTCCATCTGGATGTATGCAGTAGACAATGATGAAGGCCAAAGGAGCCCAGTCCTCATTTGTCAGTAGATTTATAGATCTATGGAAAGTTTGACCATGTGCAACAATTTGGCCTCTTGACACCACCTTCACACAAAGAAACACACACACAAAAAAAGATATTTTTCAAAGAGAAAGATTTGATACAAGCCCTTGAGCCAGAATTGTCATCTTTGTGCCATGGGATCATATGAGTGTTGATTCACTTCTAGTGAGTCAAGCACAGATAGGTTGAGGTTAAACAGGTTCCAGCTGAAGTTTGGCAAGAGGTGAAAGTCTCAGGGGCAAAATCAGCACAGTAGGGGGGTTGCTGAACAATCGAGGCTACCAGCCAGCCAAGTAAATTATCACTGCTTGTTGGCCTAATTTGTCCATTTTGTGACAGTACAAGTGAGTCTTGGGTAACTCTTTAAGTTGTAAGTTAGAATCACTGAGCTGAAATGAATGCAGCTCGATGCACAGAAACACCTCAGGAATGATTACGTCCACAAAAATGTTGCCTGCTCACTTCATTATGTTTCAGACTGAGAATATATCAATCAACTCTTACAAATAGCTCTGAAATGCAAAATGTATTACAACTCCTTAGAGTTCCCTAATGAGGTACTTACAATGAAGTAAAACTTGTTCGCCCCGAAGGTGGTGTCGAAATGCAGCGTAATACTTGAACCAATCTGCAGAGTTAAAAGATTACATTAAATTAAACACAAGCACTTTCTTTAAAATGCATCATCTGACCCATCCAGCTCTCGTGACTAATTTCAACCATTTCTGTTGTACTTTCTCAGAGTGACCCCTGCCTGTTCATAAATGACATTATAAAAGCCATCTTTTATGGAAGAGATATTAAAATATTAATATTTTATGGCATTCTTGCCTTGGTTTAAGACCAGTGCCTGAGACTGTACAATAGAAACCAATGTGTAATTCTTGTCTTGTATCTTGGATCATGTGACACTATTGTAGGTGGAGGTACTATTCTCAGTGGGTGTAAATATAATCCTGTTTATCAATGACAAAGACCTTGCTGGTTGAAACGCTGCACCTGATTGCATCTTGGGTGGGGTATGCACCCTATCCTGGTTTTTGTCTCCCATGAATGTCTGTCAGGCCCAATTTGCTGCTTTTATTCACACTTGTGCAATAACAATTTAAAACGGACACAAGAACACCAACAAAGTGACTGAGATCCACTCACACAACTTATCGGGAAAAGGTTTTATCATTTGTCAATGATTTGATTAGGAAGTTTTATATGAAGCTGTTTATCCTCAAATTAAGGGCCAACTTGACTGAGAATTACAGTTTTTTTAGGCACAAACGAGTGAAATAGCACATATTTACTAAGGAATCGCACTGACCAAATGACAGAAAAGCATTAGGACTGCAAAAAGGAGGAAGGGAGATTCTTTCAAATACATGTTAGAACTGATTTATCATAGCTACAGGAGAGGAAACTGTGCCTGTTTGTAGCACCTGGTTGAAGTAGGTATAAACTTCATTGGGCTCATTGAAGACAGTGTGATCATGCAGCAATAGGGGAGAGATTATAGATCAGATAACTCTGTATGTGGAATCAGCCAGGCATAAATTCACCTGTATCAAACATTGATTTTTAATTAATTCACCGCAGTGAACTTGTCAGATTCAGAGTTAAAATCTCTATCTCAAAATCTCCCAGATTGATCTTTCATAATTGCACTTTTTATCCATCTATCTATCCAGAGAAATATCTAACTTTCATCAGTCAAGCAGACACCCTGTGAAGAAATCAAATTACCTGAACTACATCTGTGAGATCGGAAGAGCACACGTCTGAACTCCAGTCA
>OMOW01043028.1:6320-28517 GCA_900312555.1 Lamprogrammus exutus
CAGACGTGTGCCAGTCCGATCTGTCTAACGCTCTCCCAACTGAGCTATTTCGGCGCGTATGTATCGCGCAATAGACACAAAATACACATTTTTTCTAAACTAGAACTTAAAAAAATTCACATAATATTATCTGTTTTTGTTGATTCCTTCCTTCCTTTCCTGATTTTATTGTTTCATATCTTCCTCCATCCTCTCTGTTCTCTCTTCCTTATTTCTTTACTTTAATATTCTTTATGAGCCAACTTCTGATGATCTTTCCAGTGGTTCCTTTCTCATCTGAAAACATGGAAATTCCACAAAAAATACAGATACAAAGTTTTCAGCAGATTATGAAACCAAACCCTAGACACACAATTAGGTTTTGTGGAATACATGTATGTAAGCATGTAAAGGGGAGTATGTATCACTCTTTAAAATCATCCTCTGACCTGATGTCAGATGACCTTATGTATGTTGTTTTTCCCTTCACAAGGTTGCTGGAATGTCAAAGTGACAACAAGCACTGTAACTTCTGCCATACAGCGCTCTTAACTTCTTATACACCCTCTAATCACAGGGAAGGGAACAAATACTGTAGGAAATACAAATCTTGAGTTAATCCAGTAGAGTGGATTACCAAAGGATATACTGCTAATCCGATTTAATGTTAATGGATGATAGATTAGCAGGAAACGACTTGTGTGCACTAAGAAGTGGGATTGACCCTTTTAACATGGTTCTGCAGTTACGAAAGGTGTGATAGACAATAAATGTGCAGGCGTGCATGTTTCTGGATCCAAATGCAAGTAGATAACATTTATATAAGGGTCCAGTGTACTGTTTAGCTACAATGATTAAGGAAAAGGTATTTTAATCAATAATTTAGATCACAATGTTTCTGCTCAGGCAGAGCAACCTCTTTTTCACCACATGTTGAAGTAAGCTGTTACAGAGCAGCATGTTATGCATTTTCAAAACATCCTTGCTGTATCAGACTGCTGGCTGAAATATGAGCTGCGAAATGAATTAGGTCAATTATTGTAAACCCCAATGAATCAGTCAAATAGAGACAAAAGGTGATCTTGTTAATGAGGATATGTGTTTCCTTTCTAAAATGAGAGACTGATGACTAGCTGGAGGAAGTCACAGCATTCTCATATGGTTTGATTTTCACTATAAAATGTGAGGAGCTTGTTTTAAGGTGGATCAGTTTTGACCAAACAAAACAAAACAAAGTAATATGAGGATAAAACTTCTAAATCTTTGTAATGTTACAGTATTGTTCTTATCTCATACATCAGTCCGTAGTTGAAACTCATCTATAACCTCTCATATATACTGTCAAGTCTTCAGTTCTTAAACATGTCTAAATACAAGATAGCCAAATATGTGATGTTCATGTGTTCATGAGCACAAATTCTACACTATCCTTTGTACTATTGCAAGAATACAGCTTACATTTGCATTCATCTGCCATAATATAGTGTATAGGTGCCTGCCAAGCAGCAAGGAAGCAGCTTCTTTAAAAAACGGCAATATTGTCAGTGAAGTACAAAATAAAGCTGGAGGTAACCAGAACAGCCAAATGAATGTGATTAGCATTCAGTAATCAGATTAACTGCTTTACTGTTATCTTAAATGAGATGATCCATGGTCAAATCAGATACTCAGATACTAATCCCCTATGCGTTGGCATAGTACTGCCTCATGCATAGGCTTGTGTGACTGTTCGTGCTCACTTTGTGATCCAGGGACTTTAAATCCCTTTCTTGAACCAATTACGATGACGCTGAGTGATCTTCCATGTCCCTATAAATGCACATCTAACTCCCTGTCAGGCAGGCAAAGACAGTGAAAATCAACATAAACTTATCAGTATCGCTTAAAATTACTTATAATTTCATTTTGTAATTTATTTTAGTGTTGATTTTTCTTCATTTCTTTTTAAAATTGCATCAAATAGCCACAATAATGAGGTCGAATCGTCCCGTGGAGTTCCCTGAAGACTTTTGGATTCCCATCCCTCTGGACACCAATAATATTACATCCCTCAGTCCTTTCTTGGTTCCTCAGGACCACCTTGGGAGCCCAGGGCTTTTTTATTTCATGTCAGCGTTAATGTTCTTTTTATTTGTGGCAGGTACAGGCATCAATACGCTCACTATTGCTTGTACTGTGCAATATAAGAAGCTCCGATCCCACCTGAACTACATCCTGGTGAACCTGGCCGTGGCAAACCTCCTCGTTTCCACAGTGGGCTCCTTCACCTGTTTCTTCTGCTTTGCCTTCAGATACATGATTCTTGGTCCGCTTGGATGTAAAGTGGAAGGATTTACAGCTGCTCTTGGTGGTAAGGAGCATGAGGAATAATGTAAATTCAAGACTACATTTGCAAATTATTAATTGATTTTTATTTTGAATTGTATTTTTCTTTATTCAGATTTCTTACATTTTATTTTAACCCAACTTATGTTACTGGTAATGCACAGAAAGAAAAAACAATTCTGAAAACTGAGTTATCTGTTTTTGCAATTGAGCTCCTCAATTTAAGCTCATAATTTCCCATTATTTATGGTATATATTTACGTCATCTTTGATTTGATTTGGTCAGGCAATATCCCAAATTACATTAAAACTGCAAACCCATTCCAGCCTGGGAACCCTTTTCACCTAACCCATATTCCAAACCCTGTTGTGCCTATATCTGTGCATTATATCAATTATCAATAACCGTGTCGCCCCATTATCCATTGGTTACAGTAAAATAGTTGCAGATAAATATCCAAAAGATTTAATGAATTTTTATGACAAATATTTGTACATCTGGTTGTAAGGTAATCATAGTAACAGTCTGCCTATATATTGGCAAAAAGGCAAAATCAGCCAACACAGAAGAAAAGCACACCACTAAGTCGACAAAGCGATATAAATCCATTGAATCCGGTTATTGCTTCTGTCATTACAGGTATGGTTAGCCTGTGGTCTCTGGCTGTGGTAGCTTTTGAAAGATGGCTTGTCATCTGCAAGCCACTTGGTAACTTTACCTTCAAGCCCAACCACGCCTTAGCCTGCTGTGCACTGACTTGGGTCTTTGCTTTGATTGCTGCAGTTCCTCCACTAGTTGGCTGGAGTAGGTTGGTATTACACAACAAAAATATCACAATACACCTTGCAAACTCTACAAATATTATACAGTACTTTAATATATACGTCACAGGTCCTGTTGTATTCATATTAACAGTACTTTTTGTGATGAATTTGTATACCTGTTGCCCTGAAGTGGTTCATCATAACTTGCAGATGAGTCCTATTACTCTATTAATTACTTAGTTATGCCACTTACCACTTGTGGCGATCGATCTTAGTATGACACTATCTGCAGGCTGATATGAGTGCAACTTGGTTGACATAATTTTGGGTTATCACATCAGGTATGTACTGTATATAATCTAGTAGTTTAAATGTAGTATCTCAATTCTAAACTGTTGTTAGGCAAAACATATATTACATATATATGGTAAATGGACTGTACTTATAAAGCGCTTTTATCCAAGGTGCTTTACAATGACCTCACATTCACCCATTCATACGCTCATTCGCTGATGGTAGGGCCATGCCTTGCAAGGCGCCAACCTGCACATAAGGGGCAGTTAGGGCTTCAGTGTCTTGCTCAGGAACACTTAGTCATGCTGCCCCATGGCTCAGGAAGGTTATATCCATGAAATTTATACATCATGTCACAATGATTGTGTCTCCAGGTATATCCCAGAGGGCATGCAGTGCTCCTGTGGACCAGACTGGTACACCACAAACAACAAATACAACAATGAATCCTTTGTGCTGTTCCTCTTTGGCTTTTGCTTCTCAATCCCTTTTGCTACCATAATCTTCTGCTATTCCCAGCTGCTTTTCACGATGAAACTGGTGAGCAATAAATCAAAAAGCACAATCAATTCTGTGAGTAGTTATGGTAGCTTTAGCTTTTGTTTGCTTGCATACATACTTATATTAATCATTTAAGGCAACTATTTTCAGAGAAATTCAGAAAACTCAGGTCGTCATTCGTCATTTCTGATTTCAGTGCTGACACTGACAACTAACTTGACATAAAAACTGAAAGAGTTTCAGGTAATTTGAGTGTGATGTGTTTCATGTAGACCATCCATAGGACACAGTATCCCTTATCTTCTTCAACAGGCAGCAAAGGCCCAAGCTGAGTCTGCCTCAACTCAAAAGGCAGAGCGAGAGGTGACCAAGATGGTGATCGTCATGGTGATGGGCTTCCTGGTGTGCTGGCTGCCCTATGCTTCCTTTGCACTTTGGGTTGTGACCAACCGTGGGCAGCAGTTTGACTTGAGACTGGCCACCATTCCCTCCTGTCTGTCCAAAGCTTCCACAGTCTACAACCCTGTTATCTACATTCTCCTTAATAAACAGGTTGGTGCAATGCTGCTGAAAATAAATAATTAAACAGATGTTTCCTGGCAAGTTAGTTTGGTATTGACTCACTTTGACCAGCCTGACCTGCTGAGTCAAACATAATAATAATTTTTTTAAAGTGTTATTTTGTTTTTTGTTTTGATCTTTACATATTTGGAATGTGTGAACTGAAAACGTTTTGCTATAAAATAGGTTCCAGATCATACTGTAGATTTATTTATATCTTTAAAACAGTGACTTGCGAAGTCCATGCTATTAAAATATAAGTCATATATGCCATGTATAATGCTGTATGCCACATACAGTATTTCCCCATCCATAAAGGGGCTCCTCTTCTTTCTCACTTTCAGTTCCGGTCATGTATGAGGAAGATGCTGGGAATGGGTGGTGGCGATGAAGACGAGACATCAACTAGTCAATCAGTAACCGAAGTCTCAAAAGTTGGACCTGCGTAGACTTCATGTCCTAATTTATTGTAAATAGTGATGAATACACAAATGATATGACAAAATAAATGAAACTATATTATTCTTGAAATGACAGATAAAAAAGGCATGGGAAAAAAATGTTTAAAAAAAACATAAATAAATATTGTCAGTGATTGTTGGTTTCTGTACTTGGTTATTCACCGCAAATCTACAGTATGAAAAATATTTGAAGAAGTTTTTTTAAAATCCATTTGTTTTATTGTCTCTTCACCAAGTAGTGAGTCTAAAATACCTGGGTGGTGGATGGACATCACTGTTTTGTTATTATCATTGTGTTCAATAACCACTGGAGTCCAGGAAAACAATTCAGCCGCTAGGTATCATATTTAGACCAAAGGTGGTACAATCGACACCTCAATCTGTACTGATTTCTCCTGACAGAGCCTGAGGAACACCCTGTTAGCGCAGCCAAGCAGGATAATTTCCCCCCCAAGTGTTGGTTGTTTGTTTGCATAGATTACTCAAAACGTTATGAACAGATTTGGATCAATCTTAGTCGACAAGTGAGGCATGTTTGTGTCCTGAATCAAAATGTAGATCCAGGCATTTTTAAATGATTCCTCAATGTTGCAAGATAACATGAATATAATGTGAAGTTTGACATGATCAAACTTGACAGGCAAAGGTGAGCCCGTAACTGTTCATACACAATGTAATTTTTTCAGTGTAATTTTTGAGTTACTCAGAGTGTACAAAACCTGTAAGATAAGAGTATGTGGACAGTCGGTTGCTGTTAAGACCATTTTTGAGTTGGTGAATTTATCGAGTTAGCAAAGCTAATGACAGTGCTAAGTGAAAATAAAAGTTTTTTATACATCTTCTGATTCACACACTTGGACACATCATCACTGTTGTATCCTGGAGTCACTGAGAGTTTTGGGTCTTGCAACAGAAACCCTCGTCCAGGTGACCAGACCAAGGTTGAGCCGATCTCGGCCTGTGTCCAAGTGGCTTTCTACTGACCCCACTGGTCACCCCTTTTCAGCCAGACCCATCTAGATGCTCTCTCTGCCGCCTCCACTTTGTTATTGATGGCTCTTCTCCGGCTTGATCCCGCAATGTACAAATGTACAATGTACAAAGGACATTGTAGACCCCCTGAATCAAGAACTTAATCCTCTGGGGGTTCCACCTCCAGATGTCCTGCCAGGTGACATTCTGGTCCATCGCCTGTTCCCACTTCATCCTGGCACCCTGTTGTTGCATTGTCACTGTTCTGCTTGCTCGCTCTTCCTCTACTGAAGCACGCAACTTCTCCTGCACCAGCTTCTGCCTCTCCTACCCGCTGGCAGTGTCATATCGGGTTGATGTTGAGCTCTGGAGTCCAACTGTGCCCTGTGCCTCACTCCCAAGAAGGGCCCTGTGCTTCAGCTTAGCTTCTGCCTGCTTGACTGCCTCGGCTGCCTTCCACTACCTCCCCATCCTCACGACAATCCCTGCACTGGACACTTTGCTGTCCCTCGATCCAGTGTGCTGCAGTTGTTCTCGTGCCCGTGCCACGATGAATTCCTCCCTGACAGAGCTGAACGGGAGCCTGAGCTTATTGCTATTCCCATACTGCCCAAAGCTGCTCAGGCTGCGTGGGAAGCTCAGCTATCTGCAGAGATAGCTGCTCAGCTTGCGCTGAAAGCCTTCCACTACAGTCATGGGGACTTCATAGATAAGCAGGGGCCAGAGGATTCTTGGGAGGATCCCATGTTGGAAGACCCAGGCCTTAAATCTTCCAGGGAGCCCGGAATTGTCCACAGCTCTCAGCCAGCACTCCAGGTCGGCACTGGCAGCCTTGATGGAATCTGTGTCCTTCAGGCTACTGTTGAAGACCTTCCCGAGACTCTTCACTGGTTTCTCTGTGACGGACGGGATCTGGTCTTCTCCCAACCTGAAGCGGAACTTGTCAGTGACCTTCCCTCTGTAGAAAAAAACAAAACAAAAAAAAGTTTACAGATTATTTTGGTTTCCGGTTGCATCATAATTTGACAATAAAGACCTTTTTCCATACAAAATGAATTTGCTTTGAAAGTGAACTGCAGGCTGCATGGTGTTTTACCCTCCATCAGTGGCTAAAATCCTTTTGGTTTTAGCCTCTCCTCACAAACAAGATTATTCTGGTATCTTGTGACTTTGCCCAGTTAGCAGCTAATTTTAATTACTGTTCAAAAAAGTGTGCCAAGTATCACTGTAATTTAGTCCAAATCAGACTCCTAATCTAATCATCTCTTAAACTCCTAAATGATAAACAGTGAAAGCTTAAATCAGCTGTGTGGCACTGTGTGTAAGAAGAAGGCTGTTCATGAAGGCTGTTCTGTGCGTTGGTGAAAGGGAAACTTAAATGTTTTGGGTTTAGCAACTCTGCAGGCATTCTGGTAGTAACTGACATTTTGCTGTATTTTGCTGTAGCCTAAGTATTATAAGTACTTGCTTTACGCATTAACTTAAGTATTTTTGATGTGAGAGTATTGCTGTTGACCCATGTCATAGTGTAGACACTGTGTGAAAGATTCACTGCTGACCCTGCCTTCTTGGAGACTCCACAGCTCTGCTGGGGGACTTAAATGACCATGTGGGCAATGATGGAGAAACTTAGAAGGCCATGATTTGGAGGAATGGCCTGCCTGATGTGAACCTGAATGGTGCTTTGTTATTGGACTTCTGTGCCAGTCATGAATTGTCTGTGGATGCATGATTTTTATTTCCGCAGGATGTCACCTCTCCTCCTCTGTAGGATTGTAACTGAGACGAAGAATGAGATTGCAGATACATGCAAATTAAATTAGTTTCCTCTGACTCACCCTTAGGGATAGAGTGAGGAGCTCAGACATTAGGAGGGAGCTAGTAGTGGAACCGCTACTCCTTTGGTCAAACCAAAAATACGATGGATGGATTATATTTCCCATCTGGCCTGGGAAAGTCTTGGGATCAGCAGGGAAGAGCTGGAGAATGTGGATTGGGAGAAGGACATCTGGGCCACTTCTCTTAACATGCTGCCTCCATGACTTGGATCATGATAAGCGGTGGAAAATGAATGGATGGACTGTTTGTTTTCTGTAATTGCAAATTGTTGCATTGGATGCCATACTTGTGACTGGAAAACAATATCGGATTACGTTTTGTGGTCATTCTTTTACTTTGAAATTAGCCGGATGTTGTGGCTGACAGTAATGTGCGCGCATGTCCGCTCATTTTTGGGACGCACGTGAATTCAGGGAGAAGTTATGTCCAAATCTAGTGCGTAATTAATTGACGTTCTGTAAATTCATTCACTAAATGGTTGTTGGTTGTTTCAAATGTACTGTGTTGTCTTTTACATCTTACAGAACAAAAACGAGCGAAGCGTCTCGGCTTCCTTGGGAGATTAAAGGTGAGTACCATTAGCCTGCTAATGTTAGCTGTGGCTGACTTGTTTGTAACTGCTGATATGCCAAGTTCCCAGTAGTGATAATGTAGTGATGTGCGCGTGTTATTCGGCAAATCTGTTATCTTTGAGTGTGTAACAATGTGGCAATGTGTTATGCCACCTATTCATAACAGCGTATTGGAGATATTTCGACGTTGATACATGATAAGGTCTGAGTGTAGCATAGACGAATCTAATTAAAAGCTGTTGTAATCAAGTCTTTTTCAGTAAACATCCCTCCAAATGACACACTTCTGCTAACAATGCCGGATGTATTTTATGCTAGTGTTATAGAAGTCTTTTTCCAGACTGTCATTAAAACTTTCACAGACAGTTTTTGCCCTCAAAAAATTTAAGTTAGGTGGCAAAAAATGTCCCCTGTTTAGCAGACTGTAACGTAACAAATAGTTATAGACGAACCCATAATTTAAATGAATTGATGTGAATACATGACTGATAAAATACAGCTAAAAGCCTAGCCTGTTCACAGCTCATGTGACATCATTGTTTGTGGCCAAACAAGTTCTTGCTAAAGCATTTTTCATTTTTGGTAAGAGGTGCAAGTCTTTGGGGGGCAAATCAGGTGAGCAGGGTGGATGCCGAACTTATTCAAATCCACGGTCAAATGTAGTAGCCATGGAAACAATTTTTGTGCATGCTCATTGTTTGTCCATCCTGCACAATTAATAGACCTTGAGCTCCTGAGGGATTTATAGAGTATAGTCACTCAGCTCAAATTAATGTAGAAACACAAAAGAGATAATATTTCCACAAACAAATATTACTGCCCAAGCTCACTTATATGTCAAGCTCATAACTTATCCATCAATCCCTGTATTCACTTTTTAGGCTGTGTGTAATGTTAATAAACAAAAAAAAAATCTTACAGTATATTTGGTACATTTTCCTGCTTAAAGGCTAAAGATGGAACAAAGAGTGATCCTTCAGGGCGGACAAAGAACCCAGAGCAGTCGTCTGTGCAACATGTCAAGGAACACAGAAAGCCAGAGGAAATCAGGAAGCAACGGGTGATTCATCAAAACTCCTGCATGTATTCAAGTTGGAGGAACACTCCTTGTATGTATGTTTTTAAGTAATAAAACATTTTAACCCAAATATTTCATAATTAGCTTCTGGAGCTCCAACAAAAGCAGAAGCTCTCAAGAGAAAGAGAGTTGATGAAGAGGAGGAATTTGCAGAGCTTTCAGAATGACATTCTACAGCGACAAAGAGAGTTTGAGCGGAGGGTAAATATCTACCTATACACTGGAAATGGACCAAATATCACCACCATCATTATCATCTCTATGTACCGCTCATCTTACTCCTGTAGTTATGTTTGTGTTTTTGTCTTTGTGCTCACAGGAGACAGAGATGCAGAGTTTAGAAAAACATGTCAATTTTGAAAATGAGAATTCAAGAAAAGCCTATTACAGAGAATTCAAAAAGGTATGAAGCTGCCCCGAACATAATACAGGTATTTGTTGAATTTTAAAATTTCAGAGATGTAAGTATTGAATTAATGTCTAGCTACCCACCGTAGTTACATAATTACAAACAGCCGTAAATCAGCTGACTGGTTAATCGGGACTGTGCATTTTTCATTCAATGACAGCCTGGCTGCACATACACGCACATGCACTCTCACTGAACAAGGTATGGTGTTATTTTATGGACTTTTTCTTTTACCAAAGGTAGTGGAGGCCTCAGATGTGATCTTGGAGGTTTTGGATGCACGTGACCCCCTTGGCTGCAGATGTCCTCAGGTTGAGCAAGCAGTCATCCAGAGTGGAACTAACAAGAAGATAGTTTTAGTGCTTAATAAAATTGGTAGGTTTCCTGAATAAATAAAAGTATAACTCTGTTGATTTAATTGGATTTTAAATTTGTCCAGATTTAGTTTTTTGATTTATTGGGAGACTTGGATTTTATTTTCATTATAGATTTGGTGTCAAAGGAAATTGTGGAAAAGTGGATCAAGTATCTTCGTAACGAGTTTCCTACTGTGGCTTTTAAAGCATCTACTCAGCAACAAAACAAAAACTTGGTATGGACTTTACTGTTTTATTTTGATAATGTAATTAAAGCTATCATATATATATATAAACTCTAAACAGTATTTTCTGTGCCCCATGTGTTGAGCAGAAACGCAGTAATGTACCAGTGACACAAGCCACCACCGAGCTCCTTAGCAGTAGCGCTTGTGTTGGAGCAGACTGCTTGATGAAGCTACTCGGCAACTACTGCCGTAACCTTGACATAAAGACCGCCATCACTGTAGGTGTTGTAGGTAAGGACCACATCTTGTCCTGTACCAGTAAGTTGCTTCGAGTAACATTGTGTCGTGCAGAGTGTAATCACTTGCCATTTCTGTCTTGTAGGCTTTCCTAATGTGGGAAAGAGTAGTTTGATCAACAGTCTGAAACGGGCACGAGCATGCAGTGTAGGAGCCACTCCAGGGGTTACAAAGTAAGAATAAGTACTTGAACCTCTGCTCCTTTGAATCCTTGCCTTCCTTCTCCCTGTTTTACTGTTTGATTGTTTGATTGATGGATTTTAGATGCCTTCAGGAGGTGCATTTGGACAAATACATTAAGCTCTTGGATTGCCCTGGCATCGTTATGGCAACTTCAACGACTGATGCAGCAATGATTCTGCGTAACTGTGTGAAAATTGAACAGCTTGTAGATCCACTTCCTCCAGTTGAAGCCATCCTCAGACGCTGCAACAAAGCACAGGTCTGTCATGTCTTCCTGATCATTTGTCACATGGATTGATTGGGAAACCCGTACACCTTGACTGCAATTTCCTGTATGTACAGATTATGGAGCACTATGGAGTGCCAGATTTTCACACACCTCTGGAATTCCTGGCTTTGCTTGCTCGTCGCCAAGGCAAACTAAGGAAGGGAGGACTGCCTGATACTGACAAAGCAGCTAAAAGTGTATTACTGGACTGGACAGGGTGGGTGAAATGCAGGATTTTAACATTTTAAACCACAATCCACCATTGGTTTCCATCACAGCCTAATTTCTGCATAATGTTATTTAGGGGAAGGATCAGCTACTTCACACACCCTCCAGAAACGCACACTCTCCCTACACATGTCAGTGCTGAGATTGTTACAGAGATGGGCAAAGCTTTTGACTGGGATGAACTGGAGAAGGGAAATCAGGAGGTTCTTGCAGGTAAGTTAACATTTTTCCCAGTGACTTTCTGCAATAATCAAAAGAAGAAAGCTGATGTTACTACATACCATGAGCTTGGAATTGACATACACTGCATGTCTGACATGTAAACAGTAGCCACAACAACTGATGATTATATGATTTCCTCTCAATGATGTCATAGAATTCGTTAATGTATTAGGTTGCTTATAGGAGGCATACACAAAGTCAGCAGCTATGTAGTGTTGTAGAGCTTTGCTGATGTGGCACTAGCATCTGTCTTTGTAGAAATGGAGAACATAAATGTACTAAAACTGTCTTGAAAGCTTTGGGGAAATTATTTTTACACATTCACAATTCTCCAAGAACCTTGTTTTTTTGCATAATGTAGACTTCATTTTTGTTGAAATATAAGCATCTAGTTCCGTAGACCCTTTTGGAGAGGACGGAGGGGCTTCCTAATGTATGTGATGTGTAAATTATTTATCAATTATTTAATTCCATTTACCAAGGCCCAGAGTAACCACTAGTTCAAAGTTGTCTTTGCTTTTTTCTCTGTGAATGTTCTGTAATCTTTTGTGTTTCAGAGTCATCTTGTCCTGACATCCCAATGGGATTCTGCATGGAAACCACTGGGATGACACAAGGTGGCCTATGTGAATCACCCTCTTACTTGGAAATGGAAGGGGGGTCCCAGGAACTGCCACAACCTAAAGATGACACGGAATCTATGGAGGACGACCATGACCCAGAGGTGTGACATTGTGTAGCCCTCCACACATAACTGGCAATTAATCTATCTCAACTATGTTATGACTTAAACTTTTGCACTGTGTGTTTCATTCATCTCCCTTTTTCTCTCTGGTGTTCTTTCCTGGTCAAAATAGTTTGGACCAATGACAGTGGAGATAAAATCTCAGAAGTCAAAGACAAGCCCTTCTTCAGTTGATGCACCCAGGGATCCAGATCTGAAGGATATCCTGAATGTTGACCCGCTTCAGCAGGGCCAGGCCCTCCTGGCCGCCAGCAAGAAGAGGAAGAAGCAACAGAAAAGAGCTGGTTTGTATAATTTTTGTCATTGTAATACTTTTTAGGCAGCAGACATAATGATGTGAACACCTCATGGAAATGTACTTTTAACTTTGAAGAGACTAAATCACATTCACAAACACTACTTCAGAGGTTTATGTCATATCCCTGTTGATGGAGATTTTTTAAAAGATTAATTTGACATTTCCAGCCCTTTTTGAAGCTTTGCATTTGTGATATATCAATGTGCCGATTGTCAGATCACATTTATAGCAAATGAAGCCAATTCAAAGTCAACATCACTCAATTGTCAAGCTGTTTGGAATGTTATTCTCTTCAGAGGTAAACTCCTTTTACAATTTTTTTTTTCACATCCATCCCATGTAGCTGATGGTCACATGTGACAACATTTGGCCACCCACACACAAGCATGCTTTTGTTAGGTCAGCTTGGACTGTTTTTACTTGACACTGTTCCCAAAATAAGTATTGATTTTATTTATCTTGTTCCTTTGTTGCAGACAAACTTGCCACCAAACTCTCAGACACCTTGACATCTGCAATGAGCTTTTCATTTTCAGATAGCTGAATAAAATAAAAATTTGAAATAACATTTTGCTTGCATTTAGTCTTTTTGTAGATATTTGGTATCTGCAGTGTTTGTATATTTTTTTATTTGTAGTGTGCATGAATCTTGAATTTCAGTGGCTCCAAATGGTAAAAACCACTGACAGCTTTGTTGGCTGAACAGAATAGATTCAACTTATTAGCCAATAGTCAACTAGTCATGATTTAAATAGATTCCTGTATGCCTTAATAAACCACTTTTCAATTTGTTAACTCTTATTTGTGAAAGATCCTTCCTGAAGGTTAAACTCAATTGAGTTCGACTGTCCTGTCTATCATATATGTATATATATATATATGTATATATATATATACATTGTAACATGGTTGAGTTTGTTGAATTATGGTTCAACAAATGACTGCGTACATGGCTGGATTAACCTGCTGGAGCACAAATGTACAGTGGACCCGTGTCCCCTAGTAAGCAATCACTATTTTCCCATATAGTAGTATAGTCGGTGCATGCCCCCTGTCCTGTCATGAATTCTATCATGTAAGTGAAAAATGATACAAAATGTTATAGTTCCAACAAACAACACAATTGTCATTTACTTGGAATCACCTTTCCTGAACAATTCTTGTGCTGGGGGCACTTGTTATTTTGATGAATAGTCAATATCTTTGAAGCAACAAAATGCACAATTACGTTGATTTGACAAGTTAGGGGGGAAAAAAACTTGTGCACTCATGAAATTGCACTTTGTGTGGTATGCTGCATGTACAGAAATCTTACAAAGTGAATTGTATCTATTCAGAAGTCCTGTAGTATACATGGACTACATGTTAACTAAAGTGTTCACTCTTATGAACGCTAATTGTATTCTGAACGACTTCAGCCTAATCCTATAACATCCCTTATCGTTTGTTTCATTAGCTGTATTTAATTATCCCTCTCACTGTGGATCACTAAGCGAAAGTGGAGCTTTATTTTGAAAACATGCTAACCTTTCATCTGTCAATCAGGTCCGGGTAAGATGCGTCGAATGACCTCAGCACGAAGTAAACAACGATATGAGCTGAAGCTAACGACGGTGAATATTGACGAAACGACGAATTGAAACAAAATGGCAAGAAAACAGAGGACCTCGTGGATTTACGGCTGATATTAAACTGCATACATATAACTACAGTATGTTCATCGTTACTCTGAATTGTTATCTTGATGTATAGCTTGTTGGGCAGCTAATGGTGCTTGTTGGTTATTCAAGAGGGTACTTCCTATTTTTACTTACTATAACACCTGAGAAATGGAAATAACAGCTGAGGGGTTACGGCTGGAAGAAAACATTTGTCAGTGGACACAGTTAATATGGTAATTGCCTGTTGGCAGCGAAATAAAAAGCCAAATCCAAAGTGACGATAGTGTAAACATAAGCTTCAGTTAGCTAGCCACGCGCCGCGTTGACAGCAGCGGGCCTGTTAGCTATAGCGGCTGTAAAGTCACTGCTTCAAACTCATCACGCAGCTCGCCTAAAATAGAGATTACGAAAACAGAGAAAACTAAGCCAGCTATACTGTCAATAATAGCGGTGTACACTGAAATAACTCTTAAAACAAATGTCACGACTTGTTATTGGAAATCGCTTTCTAGACTATTCAGAAAAAAACATAAACTGTTTTCTGATACAGAAAATGGTTAATATAAATTATTATTCTTTATAATTAGGTATTCTTATTCTCAATTTCTATATTTACACTGATGTTTAGTAACCCGGAAATACAATAAAGCATAGGAAAAAAAGTTACGTGAGCGTGTTTGCAGGGGGTTATATTCCCCCACTCTTGTTCCAATTAAAAGATGGGCAGTCCAAATGTCTTTAGTCAATATCAATTGTATATATTTAGTGGTAGGGGTAGAGTTACGTAGCTTGAACATACAACTGTTTTCGTATAAACCTGAGAAAGAAATGTGACATCCGGTGTCACTCGAAAAAGATGTGGATGGTTACGCAACCGAGTCTATAGTCTGCAATGGATAACTATATCCTGCTTAAGGTAAACAAGAAGATTATCCTCAAGAAGGATGACATGGTCGCTCTGACATGTAATTTTCCAATTTCCAAATGAGTGTTAGACACATGTCCCCTCCTGACATAAATTTGTACAGACTCTTATTTCAGAACATTTTTATTGATAATCTGCTGCATACACTACCAACATATATACTTTTATCCTGTGTAATGATCAAATGACCCATTTTAATACTGTTGTTACATCCATTTAAGGAACTCATTGAGTGAACAGAAGTGTATTAATCCATTATATAATGAGGAAACACAACTGAATATACTCATAGTCTCAAAAAGCTTTCGCAGTGCAGTCTGAAGTCATCAGGATTGTGTGCAGACATGAGTAAAGCAAGATTGTTCTAGGACAATAAAGTAGTAAGTAGTGACCTCAGTTTCGACTTAAAGGTAGTCAAATGTTTAGGTTGAGTCTAACTACTGAATCTGGATGCACGTGTGGGTCTTCAGGCTTTGTGTGTAAGTTGACAAGTTTTGATTAGATGCTGTCGAGTACTCAGCATCCTAAACCAGGATTATATAGCAAAGGAAGGTTTTGAAACAGGAAGTGGTGACGCTCTTATGGGTTGTAACAGATTTGGGTTGCGTAGTTGTTACAGGGTTACGCAACATATAAAAAAAGTGAAATATCACTGACTGATAAAATGCTATTTTCCTGGTGTGGAGAACTAATTAATAATAACAAAATGGAGAAAAATTCCATATCTTTGCTTGCACTTTCCAAAATAGACAAGACCTCAGTTATATGTTTGGATGGAGGTAAAGTATTAGATTCCATGATTTTAAAGTGAAAGTTGATCCAGTTGATTGTTATCCTCTTTTCATCAGTTGTGGGGTGCAGAACCTCGGTTAATATTGGTAATAATATATTGAAGTAGATATTAAATTAATGTAGATATTTAGCTTATACAGTAAGGCATGAAGAATGTCCTCTGTTGTACCCGTTTCAATTGGCAGTATTGTATCAGTTTAGTATGTTAGTGATGGTGTAGCACAAATGTCTTGTGGGTTTAGAACTGAGTTGATGTGTCTGTCATTTTGTTGATTTCCATTGTTTGCTAAATTCAATGTGAGGATTAGGCATCTGTCATCTCTACTTGGACCTTATATTGTTGGGGTTTGACAAATTATAAATTTTAACTGTCAACTGCCAACTTTGCATTCTGAAGGCGTATGTTAGCTTCCTCCTCACATCCATCCATCCATTCATCCACATTTGATTGATTGATTCTCATTGTTTCCTTAATTTATCCTAATGCTAGGTCATCACTAGAATATTGTACTGGATGATATTAATGTTAGTAATTCCTAATTCTGAATGAACAACCATAATCATAAACTCAGTTCTATGCTTGTTTTCCAGCTCCATCCCTAGATTTCGAATTGACCATCAACCATGTCGTCGCGCGTGTTGATGCGGCAGCAGCTGATGCGAGAACAAGCCCAGGAGCAAGAGAGGCGTGAGGCCCAGCAGCAGGCCTCTGTCTCTCAGCTCAGACCTTCTGACACCACTCCAGCCATCTCCGTCACGCTGCCCCCAAACGCTGCCCGGCCACCTCCAGCACAGGTGCCTGTGGAAGTGCTGAAAGTAAGAGTTTTATCTACGAAAAGCCTTATACGGCACTGCTCTTTGGTCACGTGTTCATCACTTGTGCAGTAAACTCATGTAAGGATGAAGGCCTTAACAGCTCTTTAAATGAACAGGTGCAGACCCACCTAGAGAACCCCACTAAGTACCACATCCAGCAGGCACAGAGGCAGCAGGTGAAGCAGTACCTCTCCACCACTCTGGGCAACGTGGCGGTTACTCAGACCCTGGGTGTGTCTCCCGTGCCGCAGTCCAGTTCTGCCCCTGAGGTCGGTCAAACTGCCAGCAGTGCCCCGAACAGTCCCATGGCCCTGCTTAACATCGGCTCCAACAAGGAGGAAGTATGGGAAATTTGTGCTTCAATACCAGCAGTTTAAGTAGTCATTAATGTGGATGTGTTTGCTTACACAAGATTACACAACATTTCAGTGGTCTTTGTGTTTCCGCAGACATAAAGAGGATTTTTTTTTGGAGAAGTTAAATGTCTAACCCTCTGCTCACTTCTCGCTTAATTACTTTTTGTTTGCGCTGCAGTCATGTGCCCAAAGGTCTCACTGTGACGGTGCATGCCTTTTGTTGTCATACACTTGTTGGCCTGCTGTCACAATATGATGTTAAATACTGCACCCATAGCTCAATGATACCAGCACCTCTGTTACACAAATCTCTGGCTTTGAAATAATGCCACTTTGAATCTGTTACATTTGGTTAAATATTTAGTGCTGGCTTTTGTTCTTTACGGATTACATTTAAGATAATTTTAGGTTACAAGGTACTTTGTTTGTATACAGTACATGTACGCATATGCATACAATGATAATTTTTTACTGATGCTGTTACTTCCATTGTATTAACCACATTTTTCTGTTTCATCCAGATTGATGATGTGATCGATGACATTATTAGTCTTGAATCCAGTTTTAATGATGACATCATAACGTTGATTGACTCAGGTCTTCAGTTACCCAGCACGGTATGAGAATAATGTCTTATTTGACTTTTTAAATTCTTCCTTTTTAAACTTCCTCTTTAAAGTTTCCTCTAGAGTTTTCAAGCTCTTCTTAAATGTATGTACTCAGAGTAACACACTGGATATCAGGCTGTTCTAACACACTGATTTGTGTGTTTTTCTGTGAGTGGCTTGTCTCTTTTCTGTGTGGAATTCTGAAGCTGTAGAAGTAAATATATACTTTTGGCACTCAGTTACCACTCGTCATGAAAGTGCTGCCTGGGCGGGGTAAGCTATCAGAGGATACAAGATGGGGAGAAGCAGTAACTATTACAACAGAAGACAGTGGATTGCACATTGTTAAGTTGTCAGGGCTCAAAACTAACTTATCAGAGAGAAAGGAATTGCCAAAAAATTTGCCACAAAACAGAAAATGAGGATTATGGTCATGCTGTTGGAGGAAAAGAAGAAGAAACAAAGTGAGGTAAATTCATTGTTTGATCTTGGAATGGAAATGTGTTTTCATTCTGAATGTATAACAGTGCAGAATTAACAGAAATGATTTGATTCTGATAAAACATGCCTTTTATTTATACTTTATAACAGTCAAAACTACTTCTCATGCAAAAAAAGAGTAGGAGTATTACTACTGTGTGTTGATGGCGTTCTTTGCTTTCTACTAATTTAACTTGTTTTGAAATGGAGTTTTATAGCCGCCTTATTTTGGTTGCAGTCTGTAACGTAGCAGCATTTTATCTGGTTAGACTTGGATTCTATTTAGAAGTTGAGGAACTGGTTGTTCTAAACTTTCCTACAGAAATGGGGAAATAACACAGCCCTTTCACACATTTGCTGTTCAATCAGTGACTGTTTATTACATTTAATATTTCGCCACATATTCTTTGCTGTAGCTCCCAGGGAATCTGCTGGATATATACAATAGCCCTGGAATGGCAGCACCTACTCTTACTGTCAGCAACTCCTGCCCTGCTGATCTTCCAAAAATTAAAAGGGAAAGCACTGGTAAGTAAAATATCTTCTGCTTTATTCTTCCAGTAAGTTTTTCCATTACATTTTTTTAAATGTTGTGATGCGGGTAACATTTTTGGCATTTTATGCATCTAGCAAAGCTTGATTTGTTGTCTTTCAGATTCAGATAACAAAGCTCTGTTGAAAGAAAGACAGAAGAAAGACAACCATAACCTCAGTAAGTCAGGTTTTATTCTGAACACAAACTTGTGTTTTTTTAATATTTTAATGTAATATCAGGAAAATGGCGAGGTGCTCTGTGACATGCCGTGCAGTCTACATTCAAATTTACAACATCCAATACATGTTTATATGTTTTTACCTGCTTAAACTCCAGGACGTCCCAGTGACCTTTTTGTCTGGTGTCCATGTTATTCTTTCTTGTCGACAGTTGAGCGGAGGCGGAGATTCAACATTAATGACCGCATAAAAGAGCTGGGTACCTTGATACCAAAATCAAATGACCCGTAAGTGCTGCCCTCTTTCCTTGTAGAATGACTTGAATGAAACTCAAGTTTATTTGAATGTCAGAATCAAGCCACTGGAACTAATGTAAATAACGTGATCTTATTTTTTGTGTCCTTTCTTCCTGGTATTCCATTGATGGTAGTGAGATGCGTTGGAATAAAGGCACCATCCTAAAAGCCTCTGTAGACTACATCAGGAAGCTACAGAAAGAGCAACAGAGAGCCAAGGAGATTGAGATGCGTCAGAAAAAGCTAGAGCATGCAAACCACAGCCTGTTGTTACGCATTCAGGTCAGTGTCTGCTGGTCAGCTTTCACAATGATTTATGGTTTAAAATTCATCAGACTTAAAATAAAACAGCACTTTGTTTGAGGTGGTTTTAGCTCCCGTGCTGAATGCAAATATTGGTGGACAGGGCAGGTTGGTCCATTGGGTTGTTGGTTGTTTTGTTGGTCCAGCTCTTATATCCAGACCAAGAATCTGTATCTCACGAGCTCCTTACCAGATTGCCATGAAATTAGGGCTGGTGATCCACTGTCCCCATATGGCAGATTTTTTAGTTATTCATCAAGTACTACTATCAGATCAAAATGTTCCCTACATCAGTTCTTAAGTCCATGATGAGGTGTGTGCGGAAATGGTCCACAGAGGATGAGTTTCTAATCTATACACATATTCCGCACTCACATTATTACTGTTACTTTAAATCGTTTTGCTTAGTAGAACATGGAGGAACAGATATGACATTTTGAAAATTACAAGCAAAATGTTTTTCCTTAAAAGCATCAAGCATTGATTAGGGAAAGCTTGACTCAAACTACTTTTTCATCTTCACCTGCCCAGCCCAGAAGAAGACAATATTTTAATCCAAGGAATTTGCAGTTTGCAGTTTGTCATGACACTGAAAATGTCTTTTAGGCTTTCACTTATCTCTCGCAGTTTCGACCACAGAGCAAACACCCCTGGTGCTGTGTTAATCTCTTTTTAAGTGACAAACTAAGTTATGCTTTATGGTCATTTTTACTGTAGAAAACTTACTTTTAGCTGGCATTGCACAGTAAGGACAGGGAAATAATTACACCGTCAGTCATCTGAATGCATATGTGCTGCTGTTGCTTTCAGGAACTGGAAATGCAGGCACGGCTCCATGGCCTGTCATCTGGTCTGAGCTCTGATCCCTCAATGCTCCAGCAGCAGCCAGCACCTCAGAGTGGTCAGTCTTTGCCTCCCAGTGCAGGAGGTACCTCCTCCCAGAACCTCCTTCTGGGCGCTGCCGCCATGGGCCAACCTGTGCCAGCTTCCTTTCTGTCCCCGCCCTCCTCCGACTCCCCTGCAGGAGTCACCATCAGCAGCCCCCTGGACCTGGGCAGCCTGAGCTTTGCTGAGCTAGACGACACGTCCGCCTCGGCACTTTATCCTGACGTGGGCTTGGGAGACATTCTCATGGACGATGGGTGTACTCTGTCTCCAGAGAGGGTGGCTGAACCCCTGTTTTCTCCTTTGTCTCCGGGTGCCTCGAAAACCAGCAGTCGCAGGAGCAGCCTTGATATGGAAGAGGACTTGTGACAAGCTGTGTGTGGTAGTTCCATAAACTGAGAGACTATGTTCATTCTGTAGGGACAAGAATATCAGAGTCCAGGGTATGCTCAGATAACACAAGTCTATTTATAGGACTTAAGAACTGAACTTAGAAACGCAAAAAGTAAATAACAGTAGAATCAGAACTAACAGAAATGCTGCATCAGCAGAAAACAAGTTTGTGAAATTATTTGCCATATATAGAACTAACTATTATCGTTCTTAATCGGAGCTGCTCAGATGATTATGTCTGGCTGTGCAAATGCAGTCTTATCATAAAGTGGAACATTGTATAATAGGGGCATGGACTTAAGAAATTAGCATTGAGAAATTGAATTTATAGATAGTTTTTATGAGTTTCTTCAGAGATTTAAGATGGATATAAAGTTTGCTTGAATTTATGTGTTAATTTCTAGGGACGAAAGCTGTGGGGTTTTATTTTTCATTACAAAATTGGCATAACAAACTCATTAAGAGAAGCCAATAAAGAATATATATATGTATTTTCTTTTCTTTCAACTGACTGGATCAGGGTTTAATAGCAGTTGCATGCACATTCTAGTTGGGTTTGTTTCACCAGCAGCTACAGAAGAAGGGATATATCTGTAAAATGAATTGGCACATTGTGAAATATTACTTATTGTATATAAGAATATTTTATTTTGAGGATTCTTATCGCACCTTATTTTATGGCAGTCTATGCATTTTATGAAGGCTTTTGCCCCTTTTATTACCATTACACTCAACTAACAGCTAACGCCCATGTCGCATGTACTCCTAATAATAATAATACATTCAATAAACCGACAAAGCAGCTAGGTAGCCAAAGCAGGACTTCTTCCAGAATAGCTACAAATTTCAAATCAGCATTTTATTTTTTAATATATATATATTTACTGAGTCAAATGTAAGAAAGTAACAGTAATACGGACTTTTATCCTTTTACAATAGTACTGTAGTTCATTACATGTTTTTTATACCAGAATAGTTTGATCAGTTATTTCTCCTGACTAATATATGCTTTGTCAGCAATTTTTTTTATTAACCTCATCGATCACTGAGTGATTTCTACCTGTTAGCATGTTTTACAAAGGTTATGACTTTTTTGGAAGATCAAAAGTGATATAGCTAATAATAATACATTATTGCTCAATATAGAATGAATTGAGAAGGCTTTGTCCTTTTGAACAAACCACTAGCCTCAAGTCTTTAACAATAAGGTGTAACTGTTTGTTGTGTGAAACCTTCGACAATGCAATGATTCTATACAGTAGCCACAAACTTTTGCCAACTTCAGAAAGGCATTTAATTTGTCAGGTGCAACGTTATGTACAGTTTATCGATGTGTAGTACCTGCTTTGTGTGTAAGATCGGAAGAGCACACGTCTGAACTCCAGTCACAGATCGGAATCTCGTATGCCGTCTTCTGCTTGAAAAAA
>OMOW01043048.1:1299-14710 GCA_900312555.1 Lamprogrammus exutus
CTTCCATCAGAACTTATCTGATTGGAGGCATCAGCTGACTGCACCCCTCCAATCAGATAAGTTCTGATGGAAGTGTTTAGCAGCTGCTAAGATCAGATTTAGCCTGAGGGAGGGAGCAGGAGGCTGGAGCGAGGCAGTGCAGCATGGCTATGCACCGGTAAGGAGGCATGATAAGTCAGGCTCTGTATCATGGACAAGTCCAGCATTCTGAGGAGACGAGGGCTACAGGTAGGCAAGTAAATGAAGCTGTGTGTGTTTGTGTTTGAGCTGCAAGGTTAGTTTGCACGTATGTGTGGGTTATGAGGCTTCTGCAGTGTATGCGCTGGTTAACACAACACAGTTAGACCTTTTGTTTTAACACTTAGGTACAGAGTGAACAACGTTTTATCTCTTGGGCACGATTTTGATGTGTTCATGTACATGTGAGTACCTGTAAGCAGAACTGTGTTTGTAGTTGTCACCACAGTATGTAGAAGTATTGGAAGGTATGAAGACTTGAAGACATATTACAAACATTTAAAATTTACTTTGATTCTCTATCTACAGATTAGGAATTTCATAGTTCACGTGGTTATGAATGTGTACCCAAATATTGTGACTTAAACAGCCTCACACCATGTGTCTGTCTGCGGGGGAAATGAGAGCTGATGCCCATGGAAGTGTATTGATTTTGTTGTCTGAAGAGCTTTCTTATGCTCTATTGACTTTTTATGATAATCGAGTACATAGTGAAGCTTTTGCCTTTCTGACGTCAATCTTCATTTAGATGCTAGCTGAGATAGGGACAGCTATCATAACAAACAATGTACTCAATCAAATCATTACTGTTGCTCTGCAATAACATGAGATATAAATGGAAGTGGAGAAAGAGTTCTGATATATGAAATTGCTCGGATTTTACACCACACGTAACTTAACTCAACACCTTTCAAAATTTTGTAATTTCCTCTAGCCAGCTGACAGATTTGACAGGAGATGAAAAGCAAAAATTGGACAGGATTTATAAATTTACATTTTCTCATTTGGAAGTGAGTGCACTTACAGAGTAAATTAAGTTTTAATTAACACGTTTGAAAGGAAAGGAACCCTTGTTTACAATTCTCCTCCTGCTCTGTGTTCAGAATTACAATATCCCACAGCATGTTATCTGGTATTAATTTTAACTAGCCCACTCTTTACTGATGAAATTAAGCATAAATCAGCTTTTCTGCATCAACATCAATTTCATATTAATCAAAGGTAAGTTTTGGTTGTTGGAGTTATGTTTTATTGATTCAACAATTGACTTCTTTGTTCACAAATTTAGCGTCAGTTTGTTCCTCTGTGATTATGTATCGTTGTGAAAATTAAACAGAATAAATGCTGTTCTTTGATTCATGCTCTGAATTTTAGATGGCCTTAATGGGCATTTCTTAAGAAACCAGTAACAGTTTCTGTAATTGCCACACTTGTTTATCAGAAGAAACTGTAATTTTGTGCAGTTTCCCTAATCGTTCTCTTCCTTTGTGAGCTGCATTATCTTGAAAGGAAAACAAACTCCCTTTTTTGCTTTTATTCCCACAAAAGACATTGTAACAGACTACTTTATTTGCAGTAACAAGCACCACCTAAATCTCCCATTCATTCTGAGTCAGGACACAAAGGGATGACATCATTCAAGTCTAACCATGTTTATGTTGAATGAAGACAAAGAAGGGACTTATAGGCAAGATTTACACTACAGCCAGTATTTACATGACAGCCACATTGACACATACAGTATCCAACACATATCACATTTATTTGATCTGGCCCAAAATGGATCTGAGAATACCTGATGTTTACATGTTCACAATTCCTAACTGATATGTATGACATGTTAACCAAAAAGTGGAATTGGATCACTTGTATCTAGCGCTGTAAATGTAGCATTGAAAACCACAGTATCTGCTGCGGGTGTAACCAGGAACATTTAATCTTTTTTTTCTCCAGACCTTGTTGTTTACCTAATAACCACATATCACAACTTCCACAAATATCGATCTTTGCAGTGTGTGTGCTTTTCTGGATAATTTCTTTGGTTTGCATCGTGAAGCAGTAACATTATGCAGAAACATGGAAAATTGTTTTTGCACATATTCAAATTAAAAATGTAGGATCTTGTCCATAGCGATTAGTGCTTCTGGAAAAACTAAATTTGATGTTCAGTGTGGTGGAATATAATGTGGTAGGTTTAAGCAAAGCAATAACAATAATGATTTTTGTCTTGATCTTCAATCATGAACAGGAAGGGGAAGCTTTAAAGTGCATGTTGATCCTTTATGACTGTAACATTGTGCAGGATGTATTTTTAGACTTGTCAGAAGCAACCAGAGATTAACGAACAGTACACACAAGAAGCATTGTCTCCAACCCAATACTGACTTCCCTATGTGTGTTGTTGTGTGAGTAAGGTAAAGTTGTATGTATGTATACAATACGTTGGTGCATGTTAATGTTAAGAACTTCAATGCATTTGCACCATTCACTTTTCTTTTATCGCTTAAGTGAACAGGAATAAGTTGAGAATTGGCAAGGTGATGTGATGCAATTCTGTAATTGCTTTTCTATAAAAGTAATTACCTTAAGACCTACAAGAGAATTATTTCATTTTTCAGTATGTCAGCGCACTGGTCATTGTTGTTGATTTGTAGGCACTACAACACATGTTTAAATGACAGGAAATGGTAGTGATTGAGGTCTGAATGATCTCAGTGTTATGTAATTGAATTAGTTAGGAAATTCAAAATACTGTAAATGTGAGACTTAATATTTCAGATCAGAACAAATTGCAATGTATAATGTTTTAAGGTCAACCTAAATGCTTAGAAGCTTTTACTATAAATTAAGGTATCTGTGATGATGCCACTGTGTTCAAAGGTTTGTGTCTTTAAAGTGAAACACTGGCTCTTGTGTCTCTTATGTTCCATCCGCTTCATAATAAAAGGTAGCTGCCCACGCGTGTGCCTCCAAAGAGCCCTTAGTGTGATTTGGTGCAAGCCGGCTGCTGAGACACAGCCTGGCTAACAAAGCACAATAATTCAGCGCAAGAAAACCTGTAAATCTGAAAGACTGAAAAACTACAAGTCTTGTTCATATTAATGAATGAGCACCTACAAATCCACTATTTTGATGAGAAAGGACTCCTGTATAAATTGTTTTAGAGACATGACATATGACAAGAACACATACCTCCATTAAGGCCCAGCAATTCTATTTTTTTGTTTTTGTTTTTTTGCCAATAGAAAGCCCAGTACTTACCATAATTACCTCAAAATTAGTTGTGTAAAAAGTGTGTAAAAAATATCTTGTGCAGTAGTGTTGATGTCATAATCTTTGATCTCTGGATCTATATCCATAACTGTTGAAAATATGTCGGAACCATTTTATAGTGTCAACATGATATTTATGCTATTCTTTGATCGCCATTGGTGTTAGTTATATGATTCTGGGCTTGATTGTAAATGTACGGTGACTACATAAATTTGACTCCTGTATGAGCATTTATTTTAAACCACCAGATCTTGATCAGTATCCTGGTCTGTACTTAATTGTAGCAGTTGGCAGTCCATCATAGGATGCAATACCTAGATTTTGTTTTATTTTTGTCTTCTGAATCTGTCTCAAAATCTAATCAACTCTTCCTTGACCCATGTCCTATCTGTCAAAATACTCTTTTTTTTTTTTTTGAGATATCCGGGCTGAGGAATAGACAAACAACACAAACAAAGAAAATCTTCCAACTAGGAGAGGCAGTTATTAGGACACCCTTTCTCCACCTGGATGGTCTGACTTCAGTCCTTTGTAACAGCAAGCAGCTTCTCTGCTGAAGAGTCCTTGTGCAAGACTGTACGTTTCTGTCAGGGACGTCATTCATGCTGTGGAGCGTGAAAAGACAAGTTCTCCTTGGGCTTGAATGATCACATTCATCGTCAGTGGAGAATCAAGTCATCAGTTCACAACATACATATCCGGTATGTGCAAAACATCAGAATTGAGTCACTTGTACTTGGTGCTGTAAAAGTAGCATAAGCTAAAACAGTGAATATGTGCTTCATACTGTTAAGTTATGTTGGCTGTCAGGCCAGGTTATCACACTGAAACAAGCTCTCATAAAAAGACAAATTAGAAAAATATAATTACTGTCAATGCAAGTCTTGAATGAATTATTTCTCCCTTTTACCATTGGATGGGACAGTTGAATAAGCATTTATGACACCTCATTTCCTGCTATCAGGAGAAATGTGACAATGCCCACACATTTTCTCAGCAAAGTTCTTGTTTGCTGTTGAATCTCCCCCTGCTGGCTCTTAGTCAATACATGACAGAACAAGCTGAGCATAATGGTGGACAGGATTACTTCAGACAGTAGCATTGGGCTTACTGATTAAGGTATACTTGTCGGCATACACCAACTGCAGACATGTAGTTTCTATATAATAAAACTTTATACATATACTGTATATCTGCCTCTGCAGATCATGGTTTGCACTGAGATAATCTTCAATCCGTTCTGTAAAGTAAAATCTATCTTCTTCCTGCACTTCACACATGCTGGTAGAAGATAACTGATTTTATTGATCTCCTCGACCTCTCCCAGTGTCCTGAGACACTAGAGGTCTTTGACTTTGAAGCAGTGTTTAGGTTAGATGAGGCCAAGATTTCATTGTCAGTAGAGTCTTTTAATTAAGTTTGCTTTTAATTCTCATGGTCAATAAGAGAGGTTAAAGGTTTCTTTATTAATCGAAACCACAAAACCAAACCAGTCATTAAAACTATAAATATTTGTATGCTACATTAAATTTTAAGCAATGGTGACGTCAATCACATAAATCCTCCCTTTTTTTGGGAATGGGCCTAATCTTTTGTAGACAGACAGAATCGTAGAATTGTATAATTCAATGTCACACAGTTACAGCTCAAATGGGTGTTCTGTCATTTCAAGTTTATAACAAGTGACATTTATACATTTAATATTGTACTTGAATGCTTGTGTGAAATGCATATTCTTTTGGTTTAGATTCATGATACATCACTGCTAATGCAGCACAACGTCTGCGTCACTGTCATGATTACATCTAGCCAAGGGCTGGAATTTGCAGATGACAGGTGCCAATACAGAATCTGTATAGCCTCTGATTATAAGATAGTCAAGTGAAGTCAAGTGAGCCTAAGTGAACACTCTATAAACGTCTATTAAATCTTGATAAGTACAGGCAAACTGAGCATCAAGATGCAGTAGGATAGACTGATGGGATTGAACCTCCATTATTCTGATGTCACACTAGGTGTGGATTTGACATTAGTCTTATTATGAGAATAGAGGATTATTTCTCCTAGTCAGTAGCATACCACAGCAGAGCCACTTTTGATCTCGACATGTTGGAAAATCCAAAACCAATCAAGGGGAATTATTAATGAAGCTTTAAGCATATGCTTTTTTCTTAGAGCTTTGATGTCTTGACATTGAAAAGTTCCTAGAAGTATTCATTGACATTACTCAACATACCTGTTATGCACATAAACCATTCCTGGATAAACGAGTGGCTAAATTTATCCGGTTACGTCATGTTAGAGTTTTGCTTTCCTGAAAATGTGCATTGAGTATTTGTAGGAGATAACAGGTTTGAAACTAATGTATAGCTCAGGTCTCTCCCAAATCCTCTGTCAGTGCCAACCAACCGTCACATTGCTACTCAAGGTTCGTGTTTGTACAGCGATCCTTCATAAAATGATGTTCAGACTCCAGGTAGTAGTATGTCATAGACTCTCATTAACTATTGGTTTTGCATTGGTTTAAGGGAAGAGTGGTTCTTGAGTTTTGAAATGTTAGATCAAAGTCGTGTGGTAATGATGCATTTCAGCATTCAACCTGCTGGATCAGATCAGCAGTAGTAGACCGGCACACTCAGGAACAGATTTGCTGTGAAGGAGTGTGTCTGAGTTGTACGACATCTGCATAGGATCATTACGAGTTTCCTTACCTAGACCTCCAGTGGGAAGCCTTCTTGCTTTGTGATTCTCAGAGCAGAAATAAAGGAATGTCCTTAAAGATGCCGTACCAAATTTCTGGGTCATGGAAGTATTGAGGAACAATGATGCGAGAGTGGAATGTGCCCTTGTTCCTCCCAGTTCTTGGTGCCTAAGATGGTATATGTGTGCATGTTAGAAACGGCTTGATATTGACAGCTGTACACAGCTCAGGCCTCACACGGACTCATACGTAGAAAATATGTATGAGTTTGTTTAATTTTGAGAAAAGAGCAGAATGTTCCCATCCTCTTCACAACTGCTGCTAGAGGTGACATAGATAATATAATGCCCATAGCTGTAAATTGGCCAGGCATTCAGAGATGCATTTATGACTGCAAGTAAATATCATATGTGTGCTCTCTTATATCTTTGCATTATTGTATACTTGGATTCACACTGTGATTTGTGGCTCTGTGATTGGTGCGCCTGCCACAGTGTAAGTCATTCCCTGCTGGTAATTAGTGTTGTGTGAACTGCGGTCATGTCTCCCAAGGAAACTCTCTGCCCTTGGTCTCCTGTAGGCAACAGCGGAGGCCAGACATTAAGCCCTAATTGATAGCCAAGGGGAGGATTGAGGCTTAGCACTTTTTCTGCTGACTACAACAGCCAATACACTTCAGCTTATTGTCCTGCACAATTTCAGACAAAGGATCTCAGCCTCATCTGCTTATTATTCGACAATGGAAACATGCAAGGATAATGATCAAATGGAATTGTATAGTAGATGAAGAGGTGGGTAATTTTTCAGTGATATTTTACAGACTTGAGAGACAACAATTACAGCAGGGAGACATTTGACTGACATATTGGGGATATAAAACAACAGGTGAATTCCAAAAAAAAAGATTGTACTTAAATAAATAGTATTTTTCAGTTTAAGTAGATATGGGGATTGAAACAAGGTGTGTATGCCTTTCATTGCTGTTGATATTAGTCCTTGATTGACACAGCTGTCTACGTTGTGCAGACACATCAAGAGAAGCAGCTGTGGCTTTGTCATTTATAGACGGCTCCTGTCCCGCCTCAGCAGCTTTCAGGGAAATATGTTCTTTGAAATGTGTCATTTAATTTAACTAAAGAAGATGTCCTTAATGTTCCCTAAACCCCTGCTACACTTTCAAACAATGGAGAGGATAGTTGGGAAAAATTGCCTGGTTCTTGCTCTGTAGATACAGACCCACTAAGTTTACCAAGTTTAGAATATAGGCTAGTAATGCAATTCACAATACCCCATTTTGAATGACATGGGGTTATAATCAAAACCCATTGACCTATATTTTGAAATTCTTATTGTTATGTTATATTTATTTACTGTTTATTTTCCTATATCATTGCATCTCTTTTTGTCTGCTTCCCTACCTGCGACTCTCTTTTAATTGCCCCTCCCAAAGTTTCTTTCTTTTTTTTTGGGACTTATATGCTTACAGGTTACTTTCATGTAGTTTTTCCTTGTAAGACGGGGTTTAATTGTTGCTGTGTAGGCCTGTAAAGCCCTTGTCTGTTGTATGGGCTATACAAATAAACTTGACTTGACTATTTGACTTGTGCATAATACATCCCAAATTCAATCTGATATATGTGGTATATTTGAAACCTTTTTAAAATGCAAATTGAATAGAATGAATGTTCAGAAAGAGGCAAGCCAGTGCTTGCTATTACAGGAGTCATCTTATTAATTCAGCAGCATGAAATTTTCTCTGACCTTTTTCTTTTGGCTTATTATATAGGATTGTACAGGATTTATTGCATGTTGATTGTGTTAGAATACATGTTTTGTTAATAGTGTGTCAGTACCATTAAGGCCTCCCTCTGGTGGTTCTTCAATGCAATTGCATGTATAATTCCAGAATAGCGGAAGCGGTACACAAAAGAGAAAAAAAGGCTCCTTCATAATTTTTGTTTTTGCCATCTATGTTTTATGCTCAGTAAGTTAAGTGTATCAGAAGAAGATGCTAAATAAACAAAGTATGAATATGTAGAAGCTTTACTTAAAACTCTTTTTTTTCATTTACAGAAGGAGCTGAGCCTTCCCAGGAGAGGCAGTTTGTAAGTACTCATACACGCTACATACATTAATTATTTACATATATTTTGACACTATGGTGCACTTTAAAAGTGGCATAATTCTCTTGTGGGGCACTATTTAGTCATTTTCAACCAGACTTCTGTACAGAAAATATAGTATCTAACTACCATGAAATGAAGGTGAATAAGTAGAATAAATAGCAAATATGCACTTCTAATAAAATGTTCCTCCAAATATTAAAAGTTAAAACATGGTATCTTCCTTACACTGTGTACTTTGGTTAAAATGTCTCAATTTTCATGCATAATCTTATTTTAAAAGTAATTTCTGCAAATAAACTAAATGGGCAAAATACAATTCATTTTGAGTACAGTTAATGTGGAAAGTACAGTTAAGATGATTTGCAGAACAATAAATGCATTAATATGTGTTTTTGTAATGGTCTGCCACGTCATCACCATCGTTATTATCAAGGATGTTTGCAATGGATCAAACTGTCTTCTGGATGGTTTTGTGTGTTTATGCATCAAATTTATGCAACCATTAAAGATAGACTGCATCTGGCCATTTGTAGAAGAGAGCTAGATGAGATAAAGCCATTTAGCCATGGGAGGATATAATATACTATGATATACTTCCAAGACATCATGAGTGTGACATGTTTTATGGTGGAGAAAAACTTACCCATGACTCCATGCTGTTAGAGCTGCCACCTCACAGAGGGGCACTTAATAGAGGTGAGCCATTACTAACAGGCTGCTGTGAGATCACCAACTGCACCAGTTTATATTTAGAGCTGTAGAGCCTCTGACCTTGGTAACCATAGTAATGGTGTTTAGGTATGGCAAAGTTGATATTGTAGCTTCATATTCATTATAACGAAGTTTGGAATAATGTGTGCCACCTCATCTGAAAATGAAAACTGTGAGCTTTGAAGAACAAATCAAATATATTTTTACTTTTCAGAATTGTTATTATAGGTAAAATCCCTCAGTACATTTACATGCACACAATACACAGATTTTGAGCTCTAGCGTGATTAAGTTAAAAATGCAGAGTGCGCCATATAAACGGATGGAATTATAGGGTTCTGTTGATATCTATTAATAAGCTTATGAGAGAGGGAGGAAAGGTTATTTGCTGATTTGAATCTGATTGTGGTGTTTACATGACATTTGAAAAAAATAACATTTCCATAATTGGATTATGTTGAAAACTGGTTTAATGTGCATATAAATGTACTTTATTATTGTGTGCTTGCTTTGTAAACAATGTTGAACGTGGCAGAGGGTAAAATCTACAAGTGGTAGAAGTTGAAGCTGGCAGCTGACCATTTGAAAAGATGTTCGTGATTAATATGATAGTTGGCATCATCTCATATTTATGTAATTCCTTTTAAGCAACCACTGTGGATTGTACATTTTAGGATATGTCATGTGTTGAGTTGTGTTCAACTTGAGTCATGCTAGTTAAGTGATTACGGGAACCTAATTATAGGCTGACCTTAATAACTGAAAATCCTTTGCAGGGTATTAAAAAAAAATCTGAAAAGGATCATTAGCATGTGTTGGCTGCTCAAGACAGTCATTGCATTCTTTAACTATTGCGTTAGATACATTCCTGTTTTCCAGCATCAGCACAAAGACCAGCCTGTTGTTTCAGTTCAGCTGAACACACCAAGGCTGTTATGCCCACTGTTCTGCCATGCAACGGGACTGAAAAGGGAGTGTTTCTTGTGGAGCTATTCAATTCATGATCAAATGTGGTTACCCACACACTTGGTCACAGCAGATGAAGTTTACTCGGGTTTTTCAGTATTAGTTTGCTACTTGTACCTTTAACACAGACGTGGTTAAACGTTTTGGCACCGTTCCAATAAACAATATACAAAAATAAAAAAATCTGAAATAAGTTGAAATTGACAAAAGTAATTGGCATCCACCATTCATTATTCCATATGTAGTAGAATTGTGACACTTTGCTTTTGATTTTTGATGTAACATATTATTTTAAATAATAAAACAAATTAAAATGGCCTGGACACAATTATTGAAACCCTGTAGAAATGATAATAAATAATTTGTTTGTAGTGATATTTCAAGCAGACTATTTTCTTTAATTAGTATCACAGGTGTCTTCAATCTTATAATCAGTCATTCATCCAATTTAAATGGCGAAAAGTTGAATGAATAAGACTGGAGACACCTGTGATACTAATTAAAGAAAATAGTTTTTAGTAGTTGTTGAATATAAAATGTAGTCTTGCTCAGCCTCGTCCTTGTTAAGGTAATGCAAAATAGGAGGCAATAGTAGTTAAAGAATATTTTTTCTAAGTTACATCTGTGCAGATTCTTCGCATACAGCTTGCATCTGTAACATGTCCGTTAATATTTTCTTACTGTAAAACTCAATATAAAATTTGTGGTTGGAGATGCTGCACCACTGAGAAATGCTGACACAAGACACAGCAGGTGCCCTGAAAGGAATGAAATTCACACCATGTTTGTATTTTCACACATTTCAAATAAGCATAAGCCAAGTAATATCACACTTTGCTAGCTGGCACATTTTCCAGATTTTAAACTGGCTGATATGAATAAAAGGCAGGATTCCACAACAAGTCTACATAATTGCATACAACTGGCTTGAAGATTAAGTCAATTCTGTCATTGCCTGACGGGATGACAATGTCATTTCAGGGTCTTTATATAAATAATATACTGTATACCTCCTTTTTTCCTATACCATTCATAATGACAGTAGTGGACACTATCCATTATTTTGATATTGATATTTGTGAATGTGTATATGAGTCCATCAGAGTCTGTTTCTTACTATAAGAGAGACAAGAAGGATAAATTAAATCTGCAAATTGCCATTCCCTACTAATAATAATTGTACTAAATCATCATTATTCGGCCAATTTGATGTAGATAAGATATTGCCATTTAAGGCATAGACCAGTAAATTGTACATTGTCACTTTAAGATGTAATGAGGTGTTGTGCCCTACGTGATGGTGTGTTACATTTTCATTGGTTGTTCTACGAGAGCCGAATGAGAGTGAATGAAATGCATGTATCTTGCACGACGCTGGTTGCTTGTGTTCTGTTACCACGAAGAAGACTGCAGAAGTTAGCTTAGCTTAGTGTCGGGTCATGTGCCGTCTTTTCATTTGCTACTTTGCAGAATAATTTTATCTGATTTTTTATTTTTATTTTTTTAAATCCAGTAGTCGATGATAATTGATTAATCGTGACAACCCTAAATGACGGTGCTTTATTCTTTGTTTAAAATCAATTCATTGACCGGTAACCAGATTAATATTTCCTCAAATCCAGAACTTTCTACACATCTTCACCCTTTGCACCAGCTTCAGCAGAAACGCTGGTGCTCCTTACTTAAAGGAGGACTCCCCCGATTCTACTCAAATTCAGTTTATTGGTCTTCGGGAGCAAAGTTCAGCATGGGTAAATAGCTGTATAATGACTTTACTTCAGACATGTCAATGAACACCAGTTCATTCACCCTGTCTTTCTCATCTCCTACCATAAGGATTTGAAATAAGGGCAGCAGTTGCATGGAGCACTGGTGTGCCTAGTTCTAAATTTTACTTGTACTGTCTCTAAAAATGGTAGCAAACTGACTAAACGATGGCAGTCTGGAGCTCTGCCTTTCTTTGCTCAAGCTGCTAGTGCAGGTGCAGGTCACTAAAAATATCCACAGTACCAAATAAGTAAGCAGATCACACACAGAAGAAGCCAGACAGCTTTCAGTTAATTTGGTCTATTTTGTCCTTGCATGGCAACATACAACCTTTTGTCTTTTATGGGGGTAAATTTTATTAAAATATTTATACAGCTGACATACAAACAATCAGTGTTTCCAAATGACCTCCTGACCATATGACCCCTGACCAAAGGGTCAAGGGTCATATGTTTCAGGTTCTGACAGTGTTCCCTTAAGGCTCCATCTGTGAATGAACCTGGCCTGCCACCTTTAGTTCGACTGTTTTTATTTGCTAAAGATCATATTGGAAGCATTTAAGCAATATTGTGAACTAGTTTTTGTTGTATTCTACTACTTAAAGCTTTGCATCATTTCTTCTGCTCCAGTTCCTTCGTGAAAGTGGTTTGCTAGTTGTTGCAGTGTTTGTTGGAGTCTACAGTGGCTCCCGATAATAAAGAATTAATTTGTTTACTGGAGAAAAGCAGCATCTGTGTGTTGTCTGTCTGGTCTGCTATGCTGTCTGTTCTATCATTCAACTGTGTGGCTATGCTTTTGCTGTCTGTCGCACTTAGCTAGAGCTGTTCTACTTTGCACCTTGCATTACAATATGATGTCTGTATTGGATATGTTATCAGGATAATCTGATGTCATGACTTACAGTACATTTGCATTGCATTGCTCCATGAGTGAGCTTCATCCATTTTTCAAATGGGCTAAAAAAATTTGCATTGAGTGTCACTGTCCATGTTCGCAGTACCCATTTATGGCAAGTTGCAACTCACGGTTCTAAATAACTTTATTAACTAGAGTGAGAGGGAAGGATTTTTTTCTCATAAATGTGTTGCAGCTGTATATGGAAATGCTTTCCAATTGCAATGCGTTCTGCACGCATTTATATCTTGCATTAATATGTTTTTTATTTTTTGTTTCCCCCTCTGGCTAATGTATCTTGATATAGATCATAATTTAGTGCATGTGCTTATGGGACCTTAGTTGTTGATTCATCATGGCTTTCTGGGATTTTGATGGTTTTGCAGTACAACACAAGCAACAATAAGTGTGGATAACTGAGATCATGGAAGATGTTACTTTGCCTTTGGGGCATTAGAAGTCCCTGCGGGGGCTGGGAAGGTCTGGGGCTTTTTTAAATGCTTTGATTACTTTTCTGGGATTCACGCTTTGATTTTGAAACCACACCAACATGCATATGCCTCCCTGATTTAAAACACAAATGCCTGATTCATACTTCCATTTGCCTGCAAGGTTAGATGATGTAAAAATGAATTCTTCATTATTAATGTTCATATCTGCGTAGAAAGAACGTGGGAAGCAGGTGTGCGTGATGTGAGTGCCCTACAGGTAGTGGTGCATTATGTTTTTCTTTTGGAGATGACATCATCCCTGTAGTGACATTACATCGTATGGTGGGTGGCTTGTGTTAGCATCTGTTAAAGTTACTGCATGTAGAAGAAAAGATAACATATTCAAGGTTGGATGTGTTGAATGCAATCAGCTCTGCTATGTAGCAAAGCCCAAGCTGGTGGAGGAGTGGGGGGCACAAATGTGTGTGGGTGTTTGGAAACAAGCAGTGGGCGTTTATTCATAA
>OMOW01043167.1:4877-14994 GCA_900312555.1 Lamprogrammus exutus
ATCCAATGGAAGATAGTCTAACAATAAAACATCCTGTCTCGAACCTGTCAAAAGCAGATTGACCAACCAACCAATGTAAATGACAAATCACAATAATATTACCAACCCCAAATGTGAAACAGTGCTGGAGACCAGCAAATATCATAGTACCACTTTGACGAGTTGGGCACCACTGCTAGCCTATGACAATCCCATAATTAGCATCTTGTAAGCAAACAGGCCCTCTCTTACTCATGTGGCTGTTTGTAGATATTCAGTACATCCATGGGCCAGTTAGAGACTACAAAGGCTAAAGTGTAGCATATTTATTATAATGGTCTGGTATTCACGATGTGCTTGATCTACAAGCCAAACAGAATACCAACAGGCTATGGTTGTTGTAACATTTTATCTAGACCCTAGAGTCTATTACTGCCTTGCTTTGTGGGCTTCTACAGTTCTACAGAAACAGTGGAAGCTTATACACAGTACCTATAGCAAAAAGCCAATCGCCGGACCCGCTATAGATTCAGTGGTTGAGGATGGGGTATTTTGGTTCGACATGACTGTTTTACTTATTTCACCACACTTAGGTGTAAGTCAGTATTTAAGAGTCAGGCTTAGAGTCCATCATCATCATCATCAAGGCACATTCAAGCCTCAATCTTCGCCAAAATACCATGAGCTCACTCTGTGCCGCTTAATACCGTATAAATGGAATTTCCATCTGTTTGCAGCTCTTCTCAAAGTGCTTGCTTTGCGATGATTATTGCGATTTCTAGGAGCAGTCACATTAGTTATTCAATCATTTATCTATCTGTATCTTTCTGTATTTTTGGCATGTTCAGTCACTGACCTGTGTTCGATGGAGCAGAGCCAATCATGGGCATCTTTTTTTTTCTTGGCGATATGACATTAATTACAACAACAGACAGTGGTGTTTTTTTTCTAGCCTGGGCGACACCTTCAACCTTAACTCATACTTTAATATATTCCAAGCTGTAAATATCCCAGTAGATTTCCAGGAAGCTACGTTCTTATATATTGTAATAAAAATGCGACCATCTCAGCAAAAGTAGCTTACACACCGCATTTCAGCTTCATGGCCACTCACCCTGAACCCAAGCAAACATGCAGTTACACATAAAAAAGTAAAGCAAACACAAAAAGCAGTGCCAACATAATTAAGACCAAGCTGATCCTCATGCAAATATCCTCATCCATGCAGGACCATAACTGTATCTAAGCTAGCAGCTAAATGACTGCTTACTCTCCAGGCACTAAATAGAAGCTAATTTCGCTTAGACAAACAAACTGCTGTAATTTCTGTGTCTAAATCGAACATAACTTAGTAGAAAAAGGTGTTGTTTTCACTCTATGCAACTGTTTGCAACTCAACCAGAATATATTCACATATCCTGTGTATTAAAAATATATGCAGTAGGGATTCAGTGTAGCCGAGTGCATTATTCCCACAAGCTTGTAAAACTGGGTCTCCAAGTCAGTGGCTTGACTTTGAGCCATGTTCCATTATTGTCTCTGCACAGCTGACAGACACTGTAGGTTCACACTGGAAATCTTTCTTTAATGAATAATAGAAGAGAGCTTCCGCTGCAGGATGGGCACTCTGTTAGACACAGAGAGAGAGGGAAACAAAGAAAGTGGAAAGTTAAAAATGGATACAATGGCAAAGTCAGCACACATGCAGGACTGTGTAGCAATAGTAAACAGGCCTTATTAAAAAAGAAACCTGCGTCCTTAATCACAACAGATTTCCTAATCCTGTTAAAGGAACTGACAGTTTAACCAACACACAACACCAAACCTGCAAATATAATAATATAAATATTGTACTAATAACAGCTGTGAAGGAGGAATATGCTTTGTTAAATGACTGATACAATGATTATCACTGAAACCACTTTGATACACACGCAAAACATCACATACCACATTCAGGGATATAGCCTGGAAAGTATGCTGAGCATCTTTATGGTCATGTAAGTGATGCTATTCAGAGTTCCTTTTTACAACACCACCATAAATATCTCATTAGGTAAGCCAGAGATAAGCACTAGAGAGCGAGACAAGATAAGTGATCACGAAAAGGCCTTAACATTCTGGCATAGCCTGTCGAACAGTCTGGTCTGAGCAACGGGGCTCCTCAAAATAATCTGTGGTATGAAATTATATCTGTCAGCTTCAGTGCTGTATCAGACTATGGCGAAACCTGATCGACTCTGTTTGTGTGTATCTGGCCTCCTCTCAATTGCTGTGCTGTAGCTTGTGCTGTTTAATGGGATGCTGTTTGTAAATATCTCTGTACCCTTTTTTTCGCTGGCATTTCTTCATGATTCAGCACAGTTTCCTTACATTTACAGATAAATTTGTGTAAAACAACTGTGTTCAGTTTCCTTACAATATGTTTCCAAATTGCAAATGTAAATGATTGATTTAAATGTTAAATCTAAATGTTAAATTAAAATCTTATATGTAAATCCTGAATGTTAAATTTAATCCTAAATCCTGCACTCTAAATCTTTGCATAGAAACGGGGGCAGCAAAATGCTCGCCTCTCCTGCTCCCCTCAGCGTCACTGCTGTGGCGCATACAGCTACCCAGTGCTGAAAATTTCCATGAAATATTATTTATTCAGTTGTTGTTGGCTGTACTTTTCATATTGCACTGAGCATGGGGATCCTGCATGCATAATGCTGCTTCCGGCTTGTACTGTGTTTTGTAGCCTCAACAAACTAGTACATGTCTTGCAAAATGCTTATTTGGACTGTGTATACTTTGAAAACATTGTCATTACATCAACATTGTGTTAACAGAGTGCATTTATTTGCATTCTGCTTGCCTGCGGCAAGCTCAATATGGCAGAAATAATGGTTGATGTAAATTTATAAATGTAACATTTAGGTTTTAGTTATAAGATTTAAGATACTGTCTGACCTCAATACAATGCTGGCAGTATCATTGTTGGGCCCGTATTGTCTTATTTGGTGGTCGTAGTGCTTTGAAATATGTAGCCAAAAATATAAAACAGACTGAGGTCAGATAGAGATAGTTTAGGTAACAGAAAAGTATTTTAAGTCAGATTTATGTAGTACTTTCTGACAAATTACCTGGCCGCACGTAAATAAGGTAAAAGTTATGTGATACTTCATTTAGACTGAATTGAATTCCACATATTATCTTCATATCTTCATCTGGTCCATATGTGTTCTGCCACAGCAATGTGTTCTATTTTTTTATGCCAAGGCTGTTGTTGAGAATGACTGACAGGTTTGCGCGTGCTAAACATGTTCTTACTTAAGATGCATTCACGCTGTCAGATCTATGCGACGGTCACTGGGTCGTAACCCAGGTCAGCCGAAGCTGTATGTTCTGTTCAAGTGAGAGAGACCCACAAAGGTCAAAGGTTATACAATTAAATTGATGCATTAGTCATGTTTATGTTTCATGTTTTGGCTGTCTGACATCATGGCAGAATTTCAAAGACTTTTTTTTATCATAGTGATTGTTCTGTCTTGATGTCATGGAAAGGCCTTTTGGTGCACAGCAAGTCAAAGAGTTCATTATGTCATCGGTACGGAAAAACATTCATTTGTTCACATGAAACAAATATATGCAGAACCCACTAAGACTTTGTTTAGCACTGATAATCCAACAAAACTAATTAAAACATTGTTCTGATTGAGGGTAAAAGGACCTTTTATGAAGCATACTCCTGAAAGGGAGACTATGGGTGTTTTATCTCATCTCAGCTATTTTGTATTGTCTAGCCTTCATCCCTGAACATTTTGTGTAGTTGAATGTACAGCTTTCAGATTTCCCTTTCATTGTCCACTGTAAATAGGTGTGGTGTTACACAGCCTGTGTCCCAGAACGTAAAGCATAATGTGATTAATTCATATGGGCAATAGGAAGAACAAACAGATCATATTTCTATAGCTGGTGGCAAGGTGCACAGGAGGTGCAAACGGGGCTTCTATGCAAACTAATGCTATTCATAATTGTTGTGTTAATTATTGCATTGAGACACCATACACACTGTTGCCATATAATGAGACAATTCGTATATGAATTGGTAAAATAAAAATGTTTTGGTACAAATAAGGGCGAATAATTCACTTTGTACTTTTCAAGCACGATTCAAACATCTCTCCTTACTAATCAGGAGTTGAACTCGTAGGGGTATTTGTCGACTGTTTTCCACACTTCTCCGTCTCTGGGGGATGGATGGGTGGGGGCTGCTGGTCTAAGCCAATAGGCAAAGAGCGACGCACTGTGACCACTGAGAGGAGCACCCAGCGCACCGTGCGCCTCTGAAATCACTGGGATGTGGTGACATTAGTGGATGAAGTCAGTTCAGGCTCTCTATGTGCTCCACTCCATCACAGCTGTAAGCCGATCTCCTCGCACAGGTCTCCGATCAGCTCTGTGGCACAGTGGTGCTAACTTTTCATCTTACGCCAATGAGACGCAGCGTCAATCGTTTCTCTCACTTCGGAAATATTGGTTCTGGATTCTCTGTTTGCTGCGACTGAGAAGTTTTGGGGGTGAGTGGAGCAAGTCCTTTTTTGTATTTGTGTAACAGTCGGTGGACTTTTCATTCGAGGCTATGTGTTGCAGTTGTTTATTATTGCACAAACTTTATCGGATTTTTAAAATGATCAGTTTGTGTTCATTTTATTTCCCAGACAAATTGGGCTTGAAAATGTTCTCAGAACGTGATACGCGCGAATACACTCGTGTTGACGTATTGAATGCTGTGGGTAAACTGTATTTCGTGATTACAATATTCCGTGGTTCTCGTAAGAAAAACAAACATCGCGTTCACCAGTATGTAAGGCCGTCAGTTTGCCACTTAAAATGACAACTTGTTGTATTAATGTGACAGCAAACTGTGTTTACCCGTCCTCTGCGTCTGTTTCACACCAGTGTTCAGTTTGCGCTTTTACGCAGCAACATCTCCAAAGGAGACACTTCACTTTCCCTGCGCTTAAAGTCTAAATGATCCCAAATGTCTGCAAGGCTGAAAAATAAACGGTCAGACTCGCGGGTCGTGTGGAAGTGTGGAGCCCCCGGGGCCTCCAGATGTATGGACTCAGCTGTCGCCTGTCACTTTGGTGACAACTGGTCGGCGCTCCGTGACGGCTGCCTGTCCGCCGCCCGCTACACACCGCAGGGCTCCACTGAGCCAAGAGTGGTGCCGAGTGAGGGGGGAATGTGGTCAGACTCCACGCTGCCACATACAGCGTGAAGAGTCCACTCAGCTTTCACTGTCACTTTCCTCAGTTGTTACCATGGATGGATAAGGTGAGAAAGGCTTGAAAAAAAAAAAGAGTAATTATCATATTACTATAAGCAAGTCGTTTTGAGAGTGTTCTTGAATCAGGATCTCTTTGATGCATGTGATTTGCACATGTGTTCTCTTCTTTCCTAGAACAATAATGGTAATAAATGAAATCATCCTAACTAATGGCTGGTTTTAGATCTGAGTATGAGACTATGTTGCCTAATGGACATTTTTTTCATTGTTGTCACTGAAAGGGGCCACCCTTCTGTGAAAACACCATACAAGCTGCATGTGTGAATTCATCACTCCTTGTGGAGCTCTCATGGAGCCAAACATGCCATTAAATGTTTCCTTTGGAGAACAATGACACACCCACAAGTTTCAAACATTTGCATGATCAGAGTGCTTAACCTGCTGGACACGGGTGAGCAGTTACTGTTATATTTAACCAATGTGTGAAATAATATTTGGCTTTCAATGGAGCACAGTAAACATCAACATAAGCCATTAATTCATGTGTAGTGGCAGCTTACAGAATGTCAGACTTGGCTGAGTCCATGCATAAGACTGCAGAGTCAGACTGGCCTGGAATCTGTGCACATAGTCACAGCTGAGGACATCAGAGTGCTGCTGATCCCAGAACAGCCCAGCTTTTAGCCTGTCAGCTAACCCAGGGTAGTTTGTTATCATCCCAGTCACACGTCAGACTATACAGGCTATTGTCATTTTGGACAAATGAAATTGATTGTGGAAGTTATTTGAGTTATTGCAGAGCAATTGAGGTGATGATGCCAGTTCAAATCTACTTACTAGGTGCAAATTTGCTGTAAAAGGAGCAGAACATATTTTCAAACACTAGAATAATCACTCTGGTTTTGTCCCTGAGACACTCACCAGTAAAGTTACAGAGAAAAAATAAGTAATATCAGTGTGAAGCTTTGGGACCAGAGATCCATGGAGAGCACAGCACAGAAATCAAGGTGGTGGTGTCACCTAGTGGCAAGAATAGAGGCTCACTGCTGTGGATCCCATCAGCAGCAGTAGCATCTGAAGTAGGTGTTAAGATTTTATGTGAGGTAATGTTCAACACTAAAAACACATTTAGCTGAATATTGATTTAAACTATAGGCTACTTTATCATTGTAATTACTGCCAAAGCCTAAAGGAGGGAATAAAAGCCTTCATCTAGCATCCAATGCAATAATACATATTCTATGTTTCTATGTTTTGTAATCAAATTATATAAATGTGTTTTGCTGTAAATGTTATTGGATGTATCAACATATATTCACTGAAATCCAGGTCTTATATTTCACTCCAGCAGTTATTTGATGTTTACATGATTTAGTAGGTTGTGTGTGTGGTATGGGAGAAGTGAACAAAGTCTTGTCTCATTTCCAAAGTTTTAAAGTAACTCAAAAGTACTATGAATTGAATCAAAAGCCTTTTAAAATGCTTTGTTGTAGATTTGTGTGAACAGGAGAAAAAAATAATAGTTCTCTTTATCATACATTTTCTTGGACACACCGATGGAAACAGTTATGATCCTGCTTGGCCGGACTTAATGTCTACAAGTGCCTCTACAATAAAAGTGGAGTATGATGATGGTTTGTTTTATGACCAGAGTGCATCGTCAGACACTCTCTGGGATTTGGGACTAGGCAGCAGATAGGCCTGTTTTATGTACGAGCACCTCATAATGCAGCTTTCAAAAAACGAGGCTAGCTTTACAACATTAGCACACTTGTGTGCCATTGCATTAGCGGATCTGTGCACAGGGTGGAGGTGGAGGTGGAGACAGATCACAGACATCAAGCCAGGCTCAGACATAAACAGTAGGGCATGCTGTGGTGTGTGTGTGTGTGTGTGTGTGCGTGCGCGCGCGTGCGTGCGTGTGTGTGTGTGTGTGTGAGAGAGAGAGAGAGAGGGAGAGAGAGATGGACAGAGACAAAGTGTTCACCTATGTGTGTACGTGTTTAAGTGTCTGTAGGTGTTGGAGAGTGCATGTGTGTGTGGCAGAAACCCATCTGAGTGTGAATGAGCAGAATGTGAGTCCCAGTGCCCGTGTGTATACGTTTCCCACTGTTGATTTAAAAGGCTAGTACCAGTGAAATGTACACAGAGGCCAGTTTGTGCGAAGCTAGAATGAATCACCCTCACGTCCGTGTAAATCGCCTGCAAGCCAAACACTCTGGCAGCCTTTTATCCCCAGACGTGGTCCAGCTCACCGCAGTGAGGCTAAAAGCAGAGCCGGACAGGGCCCTGTGTTGTATGGAGCTGTCAGAGGAGGCCAGTCTTTCATGGCCTGGGATGGGGAGATGTGGCATGGCGTCGGATTGCCACAGACAGACTCCAGAGAGCAGAGTCCATTGACTGTAAACTGTTTGTGGTAGGTTGGCAGGAGACTGTATGAAATATGGCTTGTTTAAACGCCGGTGGTCCCTGGATCTGTGGTCACCGGGCCTGGCCGAATGTGGCCAAATGGAGGAAGGCCTTGCTGGTCAATTTTAGGCCACTGTTACACTGCAGCTGTCGCGAGTGGGATAACATTGCCGATGCTGCCATCTGTGGGAAAGATTAAGTTTGCCATGCTGTAAAGTTCCTCCCCTGTTACTTTCAAACAGCATCATGTACATATATGAATCAGTGGGATCTGCCTGGAGCGGTGGCACACATTGGATCCACATGCTAAGCATTATTGTAAAGTGATTAAAGCTAGTTAGTGATTTAGCGCTTCCAGGCACAACTGTTTATTAGGAGTTGCAGGATGATGTTAGAGGAAAACGGGCTTGGCTCACACTCTGGAGTTTAATGCCCCAGCAGATCTCTGGTAACCACACAGCATAATTGCGGGACTAACCATCAGACCACCATGATGATGAAAGTCACATTCAACACACATGTTTCATTATCACCATCATGCACAGGCATGATGCTCAGCTCTGAATCAGCACTATATAATAACCATGGTGAGGCTTGTTATTATTGCCGTCTTGTCTTTGATAAAGGGGAATCACATATATAAGCATACTTGGTATTAGTGACTGTGATGGTGCTGATGGAGGTTTTTTGGACAGTTGGTGTGACCCAACATGACACAGGCAGGTATGCCTGCAGGGAGCCATGTTTTTCTCCATCTGTCCTCTCATCTAGAGGGATCCATCTAAGCAATCACGGCGTCACAGGGCTGTAAGCAAAAGAAAACACATCACCCTGAGATGGTCATTAAAAAGTCCGGCTCACTTCCCCGGCACACAACAGGGGATTCAGTTAAAGCTTCCCACACCCTGGCTGGAAATATGCAAAACACCTCCCCTCACCTCATCCTGTGGCTCTTGTTCTCCCTGCTCTGTTGGCATTGTCACATGGGGTGGAGTCCGTGGTCGATATGGAAAAGGTCAGAGGGGTTTCAAAATGGACTCTGCCGGGCAAGAGATTTTGCACTGACAACAAAGTTATTTCCCGAGATTTGTCACAGAGGTTTACAATTACAGACTGAGGCATGTTGCTGGATGGCTGCCAGAATGCTTCCCTCGTAAAACTTTGATCCAGTCATATTTCGCTGTGTAATTAATCAGATTTAGAGATACATTTATGTGTAAAAGTTTGCCCACGTCCCCAAATGACAAAGTGCTGAATTTAATTATATGAACCCATTTAAACTCAGTCCTAAAATACATCATAAGATTAACATGCAAAGCAATAATATCACATATTATCCTGCTCCAGCTTTCTTAGGGATTTAAACTCCCTCTTCTTTTCATCTCTCTGTTCTTGAGCTTATCCAAAGATAATTTCTCATTACAAGCATACTGCTCTGCATCCTGCCAGATAAAAAACATCATTCTTTCATTATGGACATAAAGACAGTAAACATCCTCCTAGTTCATCTGAAGTATATACTTGGTTATTGAGTAATTATTGAGTAGTTATACAGTATATAGTAGCTACTATACTTAACAATAATTATCACTGGCCACAGATAATGCAGTATGTGCTCTCCCCCTTTCTATCTCTTTAATTAATCCAGGAAGTCTCATTTTGAATGGCAGCCTGTCAGGTAATCAGTTGTATTTTGCTTTCAGCAGTGATTATATTCAAACATTTACCATATTATACAATATATGCAGTACTCTACACATGGTAGTAACGCATTCTTACCAACTGAAAATGCTTGTGCGTCAAAGAGAAGGCGACCATACAGATGGGTCAATATTGACAGAGGCCAACTGAGGACATTTGCAAGAGTTCAGCACCCTGAGGCCCAGTGAGAAACGGCTCCTTTGGCCACAACAACCTGGTTGGCAGCTCCCAGTGAGACAGCAGTTCAAAGGGACACGCTTTGGTTTGCCATGCTCACACTGTCTTCCTGTTAGGGGCTGGGCTCCCAAAGAAAACAAAAGCAGTGGCTCAGCAGATGTGCACATTTGTACATGTGTGTGTATGTGTTTGATTTTGTTGTGTTCTGTCCGTAGGCACAAACTTGCCCATTCACAGATACATCAGAATTTTTAATTATGTCGAAATGTTATAAAACCGTGAATAAAACAATAATATTGTTTCAGATTTTATGGAAAGATTGCTGTTTTTCAAAACACAGGGTGTCACGTGTTCTTATACGCTGGCCTGTGATGTAGATTGAAATCGCTTTGGCGCCATTAATGACCTTAGTATGAGCTGCTCCAACAATAACACACTGACGCTGACAGAAAAAAAGATGTATTACGTGCCAGGCTTCTAAGAATAAACTCTGCACTGGAGGAATGGTATCCTTAATTTGGGGGTGATAAGGCAGCCAGTTGTGTCCTGTTTTCCATTCCACACATACATTGT
>OMOW01043174.1:1088-11450 GCA_900312555.1 Lamprogrammus exutus
TGTCTATGTGTGTGTGTGTCTTACTTGCTGTACGTCCTGCTGAAACACACACAGCTGCAGGCGTTGGTGCAGACGGACTTTGCGATGTTGCCAGATGTTCTCCAGCTGTCTCTGGTGATGCAGCACCTCGTGGATGATGTCCAGGACGTGGTGCACCGCCTTGGAGTAGTTGGCCGACGCCATCAATGAATCAGCACTTCCTGGGGTCAAAGGTCGCTGTAGTTTGTCCAATAGAGACTTCCCATCCTGGCTTACCTGTAAAGGATGATATGTAGTTGGATGGATGCATGGATAGATGCATGGGTGGATAGATAATTAAGGAATTTTTTATTGTCTTTGACGTTGTGTGCATATTTCTCATGTGTAATGTGTGTAAACCCAATTCATATTTTCCTGTGATAACATTAACACATGCATGTGTGTTTTGCATCTTTGGGACTGATGTATGTCCTGACCTCAGCATATGCAGTGGTAATGTGTTCATACAGTCCCTGGTGATGATGAATTGTGTCTTCCAGATCCTGGAGTTCAGAGGGCAGGTCTCCTTCACCACATGCCTTACACCATGGCTCAACATTACTCATGTACTAGGGAGAGAAAACACACACATACACAGACACAATACATTAACTCTTGGCTCTAAATTAGTACAGGGATAAGTAATCAGGATCAAAAACTAGCATTAATTTTAATGAATCAACTATTAAGAAAGTAATTAATTTCCAAGTGTTAAAACACGTTTTCTTTCACAGGAACTCAAAATCCACGATTATTTTGCAACAAATAGGAGATGAAAATGTACAATGTAATTACAGTACCACTGCTCTTACTGGCATTATTGAGAACTATATAATCTAAGAAGCATACAAGGAACTCATTACCATTAACAACTGCACAGAAAAGGAGCCACTCAGCAAACAATGTTTGCCAACAAGTAACTAATGGATTATTTGTGCGGCCATAGGCAAAACAATGGAAAGTAGTATTGATTATTTACAGTCAATGGTATTTAGGTCTGTTAAGGGTAAAGTAACCAAGTGCTGTTGTGGAGTCAAAATAAATACTTAGTTTTTCTTCTTCTCTTCACATATAAAGTATATTTCTATAAGCTACTAAGCTATAAGATGATTTGCATATGAAACAATTCTCACAGATACTGTCATAGTTCCATTCCACATCTGCAGTTTACCCAGGCATGTTTGCATACAGTATGAATGAGTGTTTGCACATACAGACCATATCCATTTTCATAGGACATATTGTACATGTGCATGCAAGCGATGCCTACTTCCAGTTTAATTCTGTCGACAGTCAGCAATGTACATCATTTTTGCAGATCAGTATTGTGTGTGCCCATACCTGGTCTGCTTTCTGGTGGAAGCTGGCAGACATCTCCAGCAATGTGCTGCGCTCGTCCAGCGCTGCAGCAAAGGCCTTCCACTCCTGCTCCAGCTGGCCTGAGATCTGCTGGATCTGCTGGGAGGCATAGTGGCCAGACTCCAGGAGCCGGTTCCCTACTGACATTATCCTATTGATGTTCACATACACATTCTGCACACAAACAGAAGAGGAAGTACAGATTTTAAGACAGACCAAAATTTGAAATTAATCAAACTTGAATATAATCCTTGATGTTTTGCATTAGCCTATTTATTATATCCTATTTACTAAATCAACTATGTAGTATTCACTGTGTATGAGATGTATTGCTAATTATACACATATAGTCTATGAAAAAAATTGTGTGCAATAAATATTTTTGTAGCCTGGTTCTATTTACAGTTTACATTTGATTGATGTTCACACATATCGTCTGTATGGGGAAAACAAGAGGGTACAGACTTGCAACACACTGAAGATTGCTGAATAAATACTGAAAAGGGCTATCAATCTAAAATCTAAATAGTGTCTGCCGTACAATGTTAAAATATGCAAACTATGCTCAGGTAGATGGAACGGTCTGACAGGCAAAGTATTGCTACAGTTTCATTTTGGAGGCTATGATGCGTGAAGCTTTTCTTCTGAAACAATTTATTTCTGGGTGCTTACTAAATGTACTAAATTCGTGCACACCTTCTCATTAGCCCCCCCCACACACACGCACAGCCTTGTGGACATCGAAAAGTCATTCCACTTGGGAGGGCAACACCATCTGAATAACGAAAACAAATCTAATTGGACTTTTAATCTTTCAGTCTTTTTTAATATATGGGCTCCATGCTGTTTTGTGTAGATAGGCATGGATCAGCAAACACTAATTAACAACTGTGTTAACAGCCTGTTATTATTGTATTCAATTACTGCTCCGAGAACCTATAATGGCTCTTAGTTCCTTTGTTTCAATCACAACGGGAAGGAAAGATGAACCAAATACCAGCTAAAGCCCTCATACTGAGGCAGGTTTTTGGGAATGGAGATTCCAACAGTGCCTATTATGTGTTTCCATCAAAAGTAAAGACTCAGGAGTAGCATTTTGTTTTGTTTAACCACAAAGGCTTTGAGAGATGTTTTTTCTGATATAAGTGTTTGGAAATGGTTTATACACAGCTGAGTTTTAGCTTGTGGAAGTTATTGCATGCCAGCCATCAGAAACATTACCCTGAGCAAAACAAAAGAAAATAATATCAGTGGGACATCAACAGTGGTAAGTTAAGTCTGAAGTTGGCTCGAGGTGGGTTCAGAGATACAGCTTGCATGAGCTATCAAAGTCCAGCAGCAGGTATTGTATGTTGCGATACACACACAAAAGTAAGCAGTGCATTGTAAGCCTATTAACTATTTTACAAGGATATTCAAATATTGAGGAAAATTCCAAATACAGTAGTGGATTGAAACTACAACAGGTTATGACAAAAGTTTGTTTTTGAATGCAAAACGACATCCACCCCCCCACCCCCCAACTATACACACCCACATTCTGGGGACGGGGGAACAAATAAAGACCAGAGCTACCTAGTCACAACCAATACGCCTGAAGGCCTTTGAGCCATCTGTGGGACATTATGAATTAGGTTAAATAACAGAGGCTGAACTACTCAAACACACTGGGCGGTAAATGCCTAATCTAAAACTGATGGACAGGAAGGAGGGTGAATGGGGGAGAGACAGGGAGGAGGTATTCTTAATTTAAAACCGATGAGGGCATGGGGCAAGTAAGAGAGAGAGTGAGAGAAAGAGAAAAAGAGGGAAGAGGAGGATCGCACTGTTGAAGTCAATCTACAGAGCAGGAAAGGCCTCAGTGGTATTTATTGACTGATCGCATCACAAAATGAACAAATGTCAACAACATTACACATTAACACACATCCTATCATGCAAAAGGGCAAAGAAAGAGACCTAAATAGTCAGCGACCCAGCGAGACTGCTGGTTACATGCTTTTTAAATAGGTGTGATGGCAGAATTGTTGTTGTTTGAGAAAAAGTTCTAAAAAGTTTGAAGGCCACGTGGTTTAACTTTATTGCAGCCTGCACCATGCAGAGAGAGCAGATTATTACATTAAACTCACAGGCTTTCACGGCACGGAGAACACAGAATTGTCTGGTACACTGACGTTAGACTCTACTAGGTCTCCCCATGCACACTGTGAGAGTATGTCCAGTGTATTTAATGCGCACACCCTCATTGATAAGCTACATCTGCAGAATTCTGAAGAAAAAAACAAATCAGTCCAGAAAATAGAACTTTTTGTTTTGTTTTTGGTCAGTAGCATCAATCCAAACACCATTTTGTCAGCCTCGTGCAAATTCCATAGAATCCACCAGTCATATTCGTGGGCAAGCCACCTAATGCAATCTAGAGCTTTGAATAACTGCCTCTATTCACTGGAACACTTCTTATCTGACTTCATTTCTTTTCATCTGTGGCCTGCTTGGCCTTGTGTATGTAATAGTATACGCAGTGTCTGGGTCTATAACTCATAATAACACAGCCATCAGAGAATATAATGTAATCTGCCTGTGTTGAACAGATGAACCTGTGTCTCTGCAGTTGCTGGTGAGTATTTTACCTCTATACCACACAATCTGTACAAATGCAAAATGTATCCATCCCCATGCCTACAATGATTACTGATACAATACTGCAAGAGCTATGAATGTTGATGGAGCAACAAATCCTGTAATCAGATGATGATGGTGTTTTCAGACATCAGTGGAAACTGCCAGACACATTGTTTTGTTTCATCTTGTTTTTGTATGGTAAGTAGGAAGCATTTTTTTCCACAAATGGAGATTACACGAGAGACGCAGGCAGTTTCTCAACAACATGCAAACAAAAGACACACACTCTCTCTCACACACAATTGTCTTTAAGCCCCAACACTATGTATTTCTAGTCAGCCATGTAGGCAACAGGAAGGGGAAAGAGCGCTTCCTGTGGAAGAATGGGTGGAGGGGGCGGTGGTCACTGAGTGTACCCAACTGTGCGTGTGTGTGTGTGTGTGAATTCATATGTGTGTGTTTATATTGCAGTTCCCTCTGTCCTCTCTGCAACTGTTGTCTGAAGGCTTAGTCGTAACATTTCTGCCCCTCAGTGTTGACACTGGTTCAAGCTGCCCCCTGGGGCCCTGTTGTTGACACCGCTGTCCCTGGGTCTTAACACCAGTGACCCAGTGAGTGGAAGGATGTTGAGCATGCATGAGCCACCCTCTTCCTCGCCTCAACTTTTGTCCGACTAACAATAGTTAAAGTAGGACAGCGAAAGTGAAAAATGTGCAGTCAGAGAGTTTTGGTCCAAGCAGCACTATGGGCAGAGTACACAGATTTGAAGCCAAATTCAGATCAAAGTAAATGTGCTGATTTAATTCTACTAAGTGTATTCAAGATAAATATATATATATATTCTGTTAGTTTAGTGCTGCTTCTTTTAATAAATTAGATTTAAAAGAAAAAGGCTGATTGTGGAAAAAACGATTTACAATGTGATGCTCATGCACATTAATGCCCACAGTATTGAGCCAAGAGACATTATTTAACCCTTGAACCTCTTTCTTGTTATCACCTGCTATGTCTCTGGTTTGAAAGGTAAATTATTGTGTTGAAAGACAAACTGTGACAAAGCACTGGGTCCTTGAGAGCAGCTGGTCTCAAATTGACCAAAATGTGCACCACAGGCATTTGGTTTTGAGACACACTTGCTGCGAGTCTCTGGATAAATCACTGACGGTCTAGAGGAAGGAAGGAAACACAGGAACAAACAGAAATAAAAACAGACCAGGATGCAAGACGCCGTCGAATCCACCGCGGCATAACAGAGAGATTTGAAAATAGACGGCAAACAGGAGCCCTCTTCAAAACCAGGACAGGTGCAGCACCATGCACACTTCCTGCATGCTAACAGCTAGTAGCCTCATTTCCCCTTTGGCAGGTCACGTGCGCATCAGATGTGATTGGAGCTGACAGGGCAGCACAGGAATACGAAGGAGATAAAGAGAAGGCCCAGGAAGCGAAAGACAACGCTTCGGGAACACGGGCAAGAAAATGCACAGCTGGTGGTCAGACTGCAAAACGGGCAAATCCAGGTCAAATACTGTAATACTGACTGATACTACGATAAAGTTTGGTTTGCCAAACAGCTGACTGACATAGTAACTGAAAGTAAAACTCCATCCCTGTGGAGTTACCCAATTCCAACTGTCCAACTTGTCCAGGTGATGAGATAAAACGCGACAAGGTGAAATGTGTCAATAAGAGCTGGCAGGTCAGAAGTGGGCAAGACTTGAGAAACCACTGCTGCATCATACACTTATTAGGCTGTAGTCAGATGTAGGAGAGTAAGGAAGGGTGTGGAACAGAGCAGTAGAGGGCAGCATACGGCTGAGGGAGGGGCAGGAACGCAACATGGGTCAATTATGGGAACAATGCTGTGACAAGACATGACAGAGCAGGGCAGAGCTGAGGCAGACTGGAAAACAGCTAAATAAAAGCGAGGCGGAGGGCAGAAAATATCAGTCCACGACGAGTCACGGTGCGAGAGGAAGAATGGGCTGGAGGCTGTGAAAAAAAAGAGGTTAGTATTTGTATGTGTGTGAGAGAGAGAGAGAGAGAGAGAGAGAGCGAGAGAGATTTTCTGTGTGTACAAGGGAAGGAGGCCTGTTACTATGAGTGACATTTATGATGATAGTTTGTGATGGCATGTGCGTGCATCTCCTGCATGTGTTTGTGTGCGCGTGCGTGACAGCTACAAAGACAGCATCTTACCATGCAGTTCATCGCGAAGTGGTTGTGCTGGGTCTGCAGCTCGGCGGCATGTTGGTGGTTGCCTCCGATCTCCGTGTAGCTGGTCAGGAAAAGTCCTTTGTTGTGCATGATCCAGTCAAACATCTACACACAGGCGAGTGGAAAATGGTCAGACAACTAGCGCACAACAGGTTCTGCTAATGCAAAATTCCATCCTCCTTTTCACACACTGCCTGCTGTTTTCATTTGTAACTAAGACATTTAATCCCTTGTCTCTATGCTGAAGTCCAAGTCACTTGCATGCCCCTCTAATAAGTGGGAACAACAGAACATTCTCTCCCTGTGTGTGCTGTCCATTCTCTCTCTCTTTCTCTCTCTCGCTCTACATGTTTGGCATAAGGAAGAAGTGTGTTCCATTACAGCTCTGACACTTTTCCTTTGCAGGCCTCAGCTTTTGCCTCCAGCTCTGCAATCTCCAGACACGCAATATCACAATGGCATGAAACACTAAAGACATTCAGGCAAATACATTTCGACATATCTTTGTATGTATAACTAATAACAACCTCAACACTGGCTAATAAGAGAAAGCACAACAATCTTAACTTGTGGATTTAAAGTCTGTAGGGATGAAGACATTTTATGCGTAATGCTGAATTTGCAAACGCACACCATGGACAAATCAATGTGACATGATGACAAAAACCACTTACACGTTGTCATGAATACAATATATTACCTGCTAAATATTACAAGAAAATATTACACAGACTGTGTTAAGTTCTGTCAACATTGGCCAGCACCATCAACAAGCCAGTTTATCTGTTAAGATTTCATACATATACAGAGCCTCACTAATCTGGCCTAGAGGGGATGAAAGTTGATCTGCAGACTTTAACGTCAGGATTAATGTAATATTTTCAAATACTGTGCTAAGGCTGGCATGTATGCCTTCTCACACATCCGATGAACCCCCATGCATCTTGAAACACGAACACGTATCAAGAAATAATCTGAGTTTTGGCACATATTAACAGAGATGCACCAAGGGCCTAAAGGGTGAAGAGGCAGCCAGGAAGCAATTAACATTATCTTCTACATGGCTTATATCCTTATTATTATAGATTATGTTCAGAATAGAATAGAATAGAATAGAACTCTAACCTTCTCAGCATCCTGTTCAAATAGGCGTAGTTGGAAACACTGGTCCAGCTTCAGCTTCCTCATGTGCCATAGCTGCTGCAGATTTTGGCGCGTCCCATGCAGCTTATCTAACAAACCCGTCACTTTAGCCACTAGGTTGTGTGCATCAGCGTGCACATGGAACCCGCGATGGTGATCGTTGGAATCGCCACTTGCTCCGGTGCGATTGCCGTAGCCACCATCTAAACTCCCCCCACTTCCAGCAGTCTGTGACTGTAGCCTTTGTAGCAGCCTTCGTCCTTGTGTGTCCAGCTCCTCCACCGATGCCTTAGTGGCCCTTTTCTTCAACGCGGCATGTTCTTCCATGAGACGCCGGGAACCTTCCAGGTCACGGGGGAGGTCACGCTGGGACAAAGTTTCCTGGAGCTCTTCGAGGCGTGCCAGGGCCCGTGCTGCATCACTGGCAAAGGTCTCATATGAGAGCCGCACCTGAAATCAGTCAAACATGACCTCAATTTTTCATTGTGCAAATACTGTTGAATTTATTAAATATTGGGATAGTAAAAAAATGATACTTAATAACTGATGAAATGTTGTTCTACTCAGAAGACTAATCAAGCAAAAGTGAAACCTAATGTCAATCAAAAGGAGAAGAAAATGAAAAGATATAACAAAAAGAAGCATACCTCAATCCAGTCATCATGGTTGTATTCCAAGCTGCCCTCAAAGTCAGCTGTCAGCTGGGATGGGTCCACTACCTTGGATAGACCCTCTAAGGACACCATCACAGTCTAGTGTGTATGGGAGTGTGTGTTTGGTAGGGAGTATGGAGTGTGGTAGAAGTAGAAAAAGGCAAAGACAAGAGAAGAGGGAGGTAGAGAAAATAAGTAAAATAGAGTTAGACGGGACATAAGGGGGACAAGAAGGAGATTGGTAGATAAATATCATCATTATCATTATCACCATAATCAAAATCTAAATTAAATCTTAGTTTGTCGAAATACTTCCCACCATTGAACTCATTACAAAAATAATGTGCAGCACTGCTGGTTCCACATGTCCACTGTTTAGATAGGTGGGGTGAAGGAAAACATTCCAGCCATTTCAAGCAGCATTCATGTTATCTTTAATAAGATGGAACACATTTGGATAGAAACTCTCAGGAACTAAAAACAGAAAATGTTGAGGTTCACTGCAGCTAAAGACAAAAGGCACAATAAATGGTGAGATATGGAGCAGAAATTATTGTCATTTTGCTTTAGTTCAAACAGAGGTTGTACTAATGACAAAGCATTGAATAACATTCATAATTATTTCAGAAAAGGCTAAGCAGACATAATACAGTGGATACCTCAGGATTTTGTTGGAAAGAGAGAGACATAAAAGACTCTCCCATATATCTGACATTTTTTTTAAGCTTCTTTTAATCAGAAGAGTAGTTGCAGCGAGAGGCAAACCTACATACACCATCACAGCAGAGAGACGCTCAATAAACCGTCATCTTATACTGCAGCTCTTACTCGAGCAATTGGGGGAACAGCAGAACTTGATGAGGCAGAGGAGAGTACATCATGTTCTTTTCTCCCATCTAGAACTTTCCAGTTTGTTTCAAAAAAGTCTAACCTGTGACATCCTGGTCAACTCGAGGCCAACTTATATGCTGTATGATAAAAACTTTGCAAACTGAACCAAACAGACTAAAGTTTCAACGCTACAGAGGATTCGTCCATCCTGACCACCTGATGTAGTAGTGACAGTGTTTGTGTTTGTGATATTAAAGGCGGTAAATCAATCAATCAATCAATCAATCAATCAATCAGTGTCCTATCTCCAAGTGGCCTGTACAAGCACAACTTGCTACTGTCGGGATGAAATGCTTCACCATGCCCTATATATCCTGTTTCCATAGTAACTAGGTCAGGACTAAATATACCAGCCCACGTGCCCACACGGGACAGAGCAGTTCCACTGTCACTAAGCAGCACTCCAATTAGATCTGATAAATTAGGACCAATGGCTATGCTAAATTATCTGGAACTCCAAAAAGTTAAAACAAATTGTTCATTTTGATCTACTGATATAAGTATTAATACTACTGTCTCATGCTGAAAGTGATTAAACAAACCATAAAACTACATTCTCAGAAGAGATTAAAATGCTAATTGTAAATGCTTAACATCCACAACAACAACCTCGAGCTAGAGTTAAACAAAGGATAGTTTTATGTATTAGAAGCAGTAAACATCTATATAGGGACTCCCACCTCAAATTCGAATTTGGAGCTGCCGAAGTTGGTCCTCTGCTTCTGCCAGAAGTTGTCTGGTTTGATGATGAGGGCGACGTGGATGCAAGACGGGAAAGATTCCTGGAGGATCTTCAGCAGTGGCTTGATGCTGTCCCACTTCGAACCACGCATGTCCACAATGACTGTGAAGCCATGTCTAGCCACCTCCTCACTGCAGAAAATGACAAGACATGAATAAAGAGCAAATTACCACATGAATATGAAATTAACAAAGATAAATACAAGAAACGAGTACTTTTCAAACGAGAAAAAACAAACAAACAAGATTCTGAACTTACAGGCAATGAAGAAAGTGAGGGAACTTCAAGAAACCTATTCAGTTACATCATTATCATTGCTTAAACAATAGAGAAACCCAAACAAAAAGACTAATTTAAGTCAGTAACTGTGATATCTGTATAGACGCCAAAATGAACAAATAGATTCAAGTCAAAATGTGCCATTCAAATCTCTACAGCAGTGCATCTGGGAAGAAAAAACACAGAGTTTCAAGCGGTGAAACTTCCACTGCCGCTTACCAGGGGTCTCGTCGCTGTATAAGTCCATAAAAGGTTGTTTCTCAGTATTAAAGGCTTTAATCTGAATGTGTCGAGCTGGGAGACAGAAACAGACGCAGGCCCTCCTGCTCTAACTCACTCTGACCTCACTCTCTGAAAACACGGCGGCAGCCAAATGGCTAAAGAAAAACAGTGGAGAGGAGGGGTGTGTGTGAGAGAGTGAGAGAGAGAGAGAGAGAG
>OMOW01043175.1:3610-21496 GCA_900312555.1 Lamprogrammus exutus
AGATGGCCACTCTAACCACTAGGCCACCCTACTACCCTGAATAATTGTTATTAGGTCCTCAAAAAAGTCTTACAGAGACCTTTTGGTGGACGGTTGAGTGGGTGGTTGTAAAAGCAAGAGTTCTGAACTTTACAAGACCTTAAGCTGCCATCACATCGGGGAGGAACTTTTTTCCGAAATGATTGCCATCATTTGCCACTAAACTAGCAGCTTGGCAGTGGCCATGGGAAGGAGATGTATGTTTCTGAAAACGGTGCAACACTGGATGGTGGAGTCGAGCAATGGTGTGGTCTGGTCTGGTCCTACCGAACTCCCTCAGAGCAGGTTGGTGACAGCGCTGCTGCTTTGTCACCCCGACGTAATTTTAGCTCCCCTTACCCCACAGGAGAACTGGCAGGGTAGGACTGCTCACACATGTGCAGCAGCACATTTGTGACGAGCTGGGCAGCCCTTTTATTTTTTTTCTAAGGTGCAAACATGTGCCTCTCAACCTCACGGTGGCGCTAACTTGAGCTGTGCATCTTGCCTGGATCCTCTACTTTGCTGCTGCGGCCAAAGTTAGACCAAATTCAACTTTGACCCATCTGCTGGTGGCCACAACAAATGAAGGAATAGCTGTATGTGACATAAATGAGTATAAAGGATCTTATAAGTAGAGCAGAACAGCAACACAACGCAAATGTAAAATTGTACTGTGATCAGGGCCGAAAGCCGATTACATGGTGAAATGTTAGCTAACAGACCGAGGTACCAGGGCTTGTAAACCGGTACACAATGTATGCATGAAATTGAAATGTTATGTTAGCATCTAACGTAACAGTTGCAGGTTTGGATGTAACTAACATGTTTGCTAGATTCAAAGCTAACATGATAGCTTTGGATGTAGCTTCTTGATAACATGTGCTGGCATCGGTTTGGTGTCAGCACTCTGCTTTGTGCTTGTCAAGGAGCAGAAAGACTTATGTGTAAGCAGCAAGGTGAACAATGAAAAAATAATAGACCACGGTGCAGAGGAAACTAAGGAAATAAGCTTTGACTGAATTCAACAGGTAGTCTGTTGAAAAAACAGTATGTAAAAAGGTTACAAGTTTGAATCTTTGTCACCATTGGGTTTGTGTATGGTTAAAGTATTGTTGAGTACGATACTCAACCCCTTCCTGGTTAATTAACTTAAATATACATGTAACTCTGTTAAATTTGATGTTCTGTGGTAGGTTTATTCTTTTTTCCTTACAATTCTTTTGTTTTTGTTATTAGATAGCATGATTGTACTGCACCCCTACTTAACAAAACTGACAGAAATGATCTGAGCAGTGCTCAGACAGTTTGGCCGACGTACAATAACCCAACAAACTTCGCTGCCGAGAAGCTGTGCTGTCTCGTAACTTCTGCCCTACGGCTACAAAGGTCCCAATTAAGAACTGAAAATAATGGGATGATAAAATAAATGAAAATGTTACATAAAATGTTATTTTTGCCAAAGGCCAAGGACAACTTATTTGGAGACACAGGATATGTTTTTGGCAGCTCATTTGAAACTTGTGTCAGCATCAATACACGAGTGATGATTTATGTTCAACTCTAGTGTTTACAGTTGGGTTTCCTTGAACTCAGTCATTGATTCAGTCAAGCATACATTTAATGTTTTCAAGGTAAACAGTAGGGTGGAAGCACTTTTCATTTGAGTGGATTGATTGTTTAAATAATACACACTCTGGGATAATTTGAGAGCTCATCCTTGCTGCATTCATCACAATGTGTGATGTGTTAGTTGAAGCCAGACCAGGTCATGTTAAGAAACACCATTCAAATTGGAGGTGGTGTATTTTTTTGTAATACAATACATTTTTCTTGTAGTTAAGAAAAACTACAAGAGGCTGATAGATCTGTTGTGTTTCACATCAAACTCAAGATACAGAAAGGTTAAAGGAAAAAATATAATTAACTTAATTTACTTTAGTATGATTTTGTCTTCCTCAGCACAACACAAAATGCACTTTTACAGAGGTATCGACTGACACAGCAATTTGAGCCTGAAGTCCTAGTAAAGTACCTGTTAATAACCACTTGCACCAGAGGAAATATCACCGTCATCATAAATATCTCCCACTGACAGGCTGGAGTCTGTGTACTTTCAACACATAGTGCTTGAGAAGTTTTATAAACACTGCAGCATAAAACTGTCTGCTCTGAAACAGAGCTTTTCAGAAGCCACAAGATTAACACTCCACTTACATAATCTATTTATCTTGTCGTGTCATGTTCATTGCAGGTAGGTGGTTGCAATGTGTTTGGGTGCTTTTAGCTGAGGGCACTGTGTGTAGCAATAGCATGTGCATGTGTTCTGTGTATGCATTTGTAATATCATTTGTTTCACGATTGGTTCTCGATTTCATTAATTGACTACACTGTAGCGAAGCGGGTGTGCAGCGATGTTCTTGTACTCCTGAAAATGTTGTAGGGACGAGATCGGGGTGGATGGTTGTACATACAAAAAACATGTTAAACCATTTAGTTGTGATGGTGATCTCTCCCTTACCTTAAGTAAGTGGTTTTAGGTTCTGACCATTAGTACTTTAATACTTTAGTATCATCGCCAGATCGGTTTGCTCAATAGCTAGCTAGTATTTCATGGCAAGGCTGAGAGATGGGCATCTCGCGTTGGTGTTCGCTAATGAGACAGACAATGTTGAGGAAGACGCTCTTGTGGGACAGAGACACTTGTAAGTAACATCCTCCTGGAGAAGGAGCAACAAATGGTGTTTAATAATCCCATGCAGGAGCCATACTTCCAACAGGGACCTCCATGGTGCTGTTGGAGCTCCAGAGCTGTCTGCTCTTATTGATCAGCTAGGAAAAAAGTTCTTGAGGTAACAAAGAGCTACAACGTTAGTCCTAACAGGGAAAGTAAAGATTTAGAGTTTAGAGAATGAATGCAGTCCATGAAAGTCCTGATAGGTTTGGTTGTGTAATGTGTGTGTATTCGTGTGGTCTCTCTAATACTGTCTGTTCTGGCAGGGCTTTTGTTTATATGGCAGCGTGCCTTGTGTTTTCATGGCACTTTGCATGCTTAATATACTGTGGACCTGTCAAGAGTGCAGTTAATGGGTTTGTAAGAGTATTGTCGTGTCTGAGTAGATTCAGGTTGCTGTGTGCACAATGTTTACATGCATGAGGCTGGAGGAACTTATTTCAGTGCAAAGCCATGTAAGCCTTAACCAAAGAGATCTTGTGTGGCCGCTGCAGTGAAGCGCTGTGTCAGCCGAGGTCTGCCAAACTACTCTTGGCAGTCGGCCATGTTCTTCGAGCGCTCTCGCTGCCTTTGCCATGTTGTCTCCTGCCCTGCTGTATCCTCCCCGAGGGAGGTTCTCCTCTTCCTCACTGTTCCTTTTTGTTTCTCTGACTCTGACTGACAGACCCTTGGGGCTGCACATTAGTGCACAATCACCATTGTTCAGATACTGTACATGTATTAGCTGTGCAGTAAAAAATGTTCTAATTCTATAATCCTCCAATGAATCATGCCTAAAGTTTAGCTAGCTATATTAAATCATAAAGTAGGTATCTTCAATCTTCAAAGATTCTGAATGAATAAGAAATTATGTTACTGCCATTCATATTTTCAATTCACTATCTTTTTTTTTTTACTACTCCTTTCATTCAGGTTTAACAGATGCAACAAGAGACATTAGACTCCTAATCAGTTTTGCTTGTGAGCAACGTTTGTATATCTAGAACTGACAAATAAAACCTAATTTCTCACTGAACAGATATAAGATATTGCTAGAAGACAAAATTGTAGGAGGATATAAGATCGGAGAAGACCGGTAAAAGAAATAAGAGTCATTAGTACTCAACCGTATCACCTTCTATTTTCAGCCATTCTAAATCTGCGGTCATTTGGTTAATGAAATGAACACACAGCAAAAACAAACATGAAAAGATTTGATCTACCTTTGATCTGCTCAAACACTTGATCAGGAGAGACTCTTCAGAGAGCTTTCAAGGGTTATAGGAAACACTGTTGGAGACCTGCGCTCATCCTGTGTGATCTGTTTTGAGAGTCATCTGAGGTACACCATTTGCTCTGGGTGCGGATGTTGATCTGAACTAAATAAAGGGCTGGAAACCCAATAGCAGTGCATTGACGAGAGATAATATCCCAAAAGGCCTCTGACTAGTCTAATTTGGCACAGAATAAAATGTGTGATGGTCATTAAAAGCTAGATTATTATCTTAGATAATGTATTTCTGGAATGCTCTGAAAAAAACATCAATCTGATGAGCATTGTTGAAGAGGAAATTATCATTACCAGAGTTTGGATTGATATCAGCACAGAGCATGGTTTGTTTCTGTAATGGTGTCCTGCTAATGTCACAATTGTTGAAATAAGCAGTTTTACAGGCAGTAGAGTTAATGTGTAGGCCTATGTGTGAGACATTATACAAAACAAACCATAGATAGCCGAGAAGAAAGACAAAGGGAGACAAGTCACCCTGAAACAGAAGCGAAAATACAATGGGCGACAAATTAAAGGGAAAAAAACATCTTTAAGTGTTAGTAAGGTGTCAGGCCATCTGAAGCCCCAGTACTCCTTCAGTGTTCCTTGGCGTAGATTGTAAAGGTCTGGACAGATTCATTCCTCCAATAAAGATAATCTCTCATTTGACGTTTTGATGATGTGTTGGAAAATGCTCTGACTACTTTATGTAGATTTTATTTCCTTAAAATTCTCTCCTGTCTGTATATAAATAGGGCACAGAATTTCTAAAGGTCTGTCAACAGTAGGGGAAATCAGATTTTTGATATGCGTAACCACTATACAATTGGTTCACTATTGTTTGACAATAGGTTTCACTTTTTTCCGTCGTTTATCTTGATAATACCTGTTCAGTGTGAAAATCAGGGCTAAAAGTTTCCTAAGTTCAGCCAGAGCTGATATGGGGCTTCATCAGCTTGGGTGAGCCAAATCAAGTGATTTACTCCACCACAGCTTAGAAATTAAGACAAATGAGAAACTAGAACAATATTAAAAACACAATAACTTGGAAAACAATCACTTGCTTCGTCTGAAGCATCACAGTAGCCTGAATTGAGCATTTGAAAGCATTTTTGCATGGAACAGGACATGGATAGTGTAGTCAGACAAGACAGCAAACAATTGATGGGCAGCACAGATAACAGGAAGGATTACAGTGCGCCCAATAAATATTATATCCAGACAGCCCTCAAAAAGTCTGATCCTTTCCTTTGACCACATCAAAGCCCTTGCCACCATGCAAGAGATCAACCCGTATGTCACAGCACTTGTCTGGATATAACGATCATTTCAAATATATCATGGTGCGTTTTGTGAAGAATAAGTTGGCACACATGTACAAATGGTGCTTATTTAATTTTGGATCAAATTTTCACTTCAAAGTGCAAAAGTGGAAATTCGACCATCGTCACTTTCCACAAAATCAAACAAACAAAACAAACCCTTTGGAGGGAGATTCTGAGGCCATGGTGGCATTTTTTGCGGCTGAGGAGTTTGAGCATGAGTCAACAACAACAATTAGACTAGAGAGCATCAAAACAAATCTTTTACTTCACTCGTTGATTCTGTTTAGAATTTTGTGGCAGGGTTTGAAAGATATTTTTTTTTTTTGGAAAGATTTAGATACAGGAAAAATACTTGTTTCCCCATAACTCAGTAACTTCCTACTTAGTGGTTTGTTTGTTGTCAGTTTCTATGTCGTAATTACCTTTGTTTTTTTCCCCCTTGCCCTTTCGTTTTTGTTTAGTTTTTTTGAGAGGAGAATGTGTGAGGTGTGTTTAGTTGGAAATGACCTCACAAAACGTCCAGGAATCAGTTAGTGTGGCCTACCTGAGCTGTTGATGTGGCTTTTGGTTAAGCACTTTGGCACTCAGTCCCTGCTGTTTTTGAAATGAGTCGGTGTAAATCTGGTTTTCTTCGGGGGCTACCTTTTCCTGTTTGTTGGTTATACCAATGTGTCCAAGGAACGGTCTCACCAAATCTCTAAACTCTCACCCGCTTGAGAGGAAAATAGTCTACTGCACACATATGGCAGTAAGTTAGTACTATTGTGTGCCAAGAGAGTTGCAGTATCAGATATTTCTTAACTCAAAATAGATTTTTTTTTTTAAAATGCTGATGGATGATTTAAGGATTGAGATGCTATTCATTAATGTCTCAAAGTGAGAAAAAGATAATTTCTCAAGATAGGGATGTCTTCCAATTTCAGTGTTAAGGACAATATGGCGACAACTAAGGAGATCAGCATTGTACCTACGTTGCAAAGGAGAAAGAAACAGTGACAGTGGTAACGACGGAGAACAAATGCTGTCATGACTGAACAGCTTATCCTCAAAACTTTCAGTCATGTTTCTGGTCGTCCCTGTGGCTGCTGTGCAGACATGGTAAGAGTTCATCATTACTGCCCGCACAATTTTTGCATCTTGTGAACAGGTAGGGTTAATTCTGGAGCACATGCACAACCAAAACTTCAAATGAACACAGAATATACAGTGAGTGGCATTCTTCATAAATACGCATATGCATTTCACCATAAAATGTAACTATACAGTGGGTGGAAAAAATAAACATCACAAATGATAAGAGATGTGCATAAATTATGAAAGTTACATACATTATGAAAATTATTATGAAACATTACTCACTTACATGTACTATAACCTATACTACTCTCGATACTGTGTATATCTGATCTATAGTGTATACACCGTATTCATATCCTACCGCATTATATACCTTATTGTACATAATGTCATACCATTACCACACTATATATTCTTGTTCATATGTTACTATTTATTCTATACATATGTATATGTACATGTGTATATACATGTGTGTGTACATATACATGTGTATGTACATATACATATGTACATATACTCTGCACTTTACCGCTTTTTGCGGTTAGATGCCGAACTGCTGGTTTGATGCTAAACTGCATTTCAATGTCTCAGTACTCTGTGCAATGACAATAAAGTTGAATCTAATCTAATCTTATCTAATCTAATCTAAAGGATCAATAACAACTTTATTATCTGGATGATTCAATTCAGCATAAGCACACTCTTACAACAAGGATATGCATTATTTCATGCAACCTTTGATCCACCCAGACTCCATTTCGCGCCAATTGTCTGGTTCTAAACAAGTAATCGTGGTGTGTTGAGCTGTAAATTCAGCTCCATTCTTCACAAAGATTGCTCACTATGTGGGATGTCACTGATCTGATATCCCTGTTTTTTTTCTACAGTTTTATCATTAAATTCAAACATTTTGTGAAAGGTTGAGATGGATCTATGTGTTTACCTGTTAGAATTCTGTGCAGTTTGGACTGACACCAGTGCTTACAGTTTTGTATTCACATGGTAAATCAACACTGGTGCACGTATTCAGCATCAAAATTTTTGCTGGCCCTTTGCCAGCCCATATTAAAATTCCTCAATGAATGATGAATCACTATACAATTAATTAGTTGTCTTTTACAAGAAAGAGGTTATTTTAGGAAAGGAAATGGTAGAGTGTCTCTGCATTTCAGCACGTATGCAGCCACCGCACTCTCAGATGTAGACGCCAGCCTGCATCACTTCACTTGAATCAGTGTCTGTCACAGAGAAATTGAAGTCTCTGGTTCCGCCCTCCTTGGTGAACCACAACCTTTCGTCAGGAAAACGGACAGCAGGAAAAAGCTCATCAAACTGCTCTTAACATCTTTGGAAACTGTTACTCAGACAATGATATTAGACCAATCCAACTTCACCATCATCCAGCACCTAACCATTCAGCCAGACGGCTTCAGAGTTAATTCCAAAGTGAAGACATGGCTGTGTCAGGTTCAAATCATCCACCATGACACTAACCATACTTGGCACTATGACTTCAGTGCAATTGGTGTGACTACCACAGGGCCTAGCCACAAAGAGGCTAGCCCGACCAGCATGATCTTAAACGCTACCATATGTGTGTAATCACAAAACGTGCAACTGTGCTCCGGTTTCATGAGCATATGGTTATGGCAGCAATAATGACATAACATGCTGAAAGAAATGAACTTCATTTGGTTTCTGTGTCAGTTTGTGCTCATCTGGCTATAACTATAACAAAGTGGTAGTCCACAAGATTCTTTTTCTTTTCATTCAGGCAACATCTTTGGTGCTAAGCACTCATCGCTGTGGTGATTTTGCGTTTCACTTACCAACTTTACCTGTCAGTCAAGCACTGTGGCCAGTGCTGTGATATCTTTTTCTTGGATTTTCTGTTGATGGAGTTGAAGTTTCTGTAGGTGACAGCCTTTTCGTTGTCTGCGCACTTTTCAATGGAAATATGCCACTGCTGCTGGAAACACAAATAATATCTCTTCCTGTGCACCACAGGATGCAGGGAGACATACCAGACACAAATGTAAAAGCTTTGATGACTTTAGAGGAATCACGATTGTCAAATATCAGCCAGGAATAGAAAACAGCATTTTTGTGAAAACATAGCAGAAAAACATTAAAGACTTTAGCATTAAAAACAGTATTACAGATGCACTCCGTGTTGTTGGTTTGAAAAAAGGCTGATTGAAAAGTTTTGAGCGCTTCGGTATTTATACTGGAAGCATTTATACTGATCAGGAACCAGGTAGGCCTAATTGCTTACAATTTGCCACAGGTCTGAAAGATGAAGCTTAAATGATGAATGTGCATACTGTTTCTCAGGAAGCTATTATCGCTATCAAAACCCATCCATCTTCTTTTTAACACCTAACACCAAGTGAAAGTCAATCAAGCCGATTTTACAAGGCGACACTGCACATCCTCGAGGCAAAGAAAACTAAAAGATCAGTCTGTCGCCATTTCTCATGTCTGACAAAAACACTGAGCCAAGGTTTTGCTCGTCCTGTCATGCTGGAACAACACTTCAATGTATAAATCATTTAGCGTTTTGGCTGAAGAACAATTTTTGGTCGTGCTGGATTCTGTTGGTCCAATTTGAGTTGGTCTCTGCCCCTGTGCATGCGCACCACTCCCCTTGTTGTTCTGTTCAGGCGTTTCTGTTTTGTATCAGCTCGGTTTTCCATGTACCTGTTTCTGTGCAGCTGTGTTGTCCTCTCTGGAATCTAGTACACTGTGGGCTCTGTGGTAATGTCTTGGAGAACTGAGCTCTACTCAAATTATACTCGTTGAACAGCATCTGTGCAAACTGCCAACATCACACACACACACACACACACACACACACAGGAGCATTCACACACAAACACACAAGCAGTGGTGATGGTTGACAATGGTATGGTGGAAGTCACTGGATGTATGCGTGTACACATGGTCTGTTTGTGTATAGGAATTTCAATAGCCACTCTGTTAACGGTGTATCAGTGCAGAGGTGTTCGAGTGATTGAAGGGTTTAGGGGCATTCTGTTGACATCAAAAAAGACATCTGTGTTGAAAGATAATTGTGACATTAAAGTATTTTTTTCAGTGGTACACATTTTTAGTCAACATATGGAGAATATGAATGATTTGGAGCCATTACTGACTTTGATTCTTGACTTTCAGGTAGCAAATAAAAAGTATAGAGGGCCAAAATCTGTTATTTTTAAAGCCAAATTTACCTGGACAGGATTACCGGGATAATTAATCAAAATTTGACTTCATAGCAGCTCATAATGTGTACAATGACATCGATACCTGCACAGTATGAGAACATTAAAGTTAAATAACTACCACTGATAAGCTATTCTGACCAAATTCTCCAAAAAATGTTTTGGTTGAATTGAAGTTTTGGCAACAAGTGATTAAATGTTACCTAGGGTATTTTGTAAGGAGATATTAGCGGTGATGCTTTTAACCACAAAAAATTCTGCAGTCAGTTTTAGCACTTTCACTGAAATCACTCTACAAACTTCAAAAATCTAGCTTCAAATCTGAAAATCCAAGAGGCTAACAAAGGCTAGGAAAGAAGCGTAAAAGTTACACTCTTTGTATTTAACACTGTGAGGTAATAATATTAAAAATATGAAATGGAAAAGAAGATTTTGATAATAATGGTAATGATGACCAAATGATAGCCACCCACTGCTTTACAGTTAACACAAACTGCATTATGAAAGGTTCTGAGGAAATGACATATCGGCCTTCCCTCAAACCCTCAGGGAAAGTCAACATTTTCCCTGAGATAAGTGGCTGCTTTCCCACTGGGAGTGGTGAGGATTTGATTTGGGACTCAAAGTACATGAACTGTGTTCCTGCCAGATCTCAAATAAAGGGGCTGGTGGAGCCAAATGTCACTATGAGCAACTTCCTGTACAGTAAACCCTATAGCCAAGGGTTGTGTCATACTCCTGTCCAAAGTTTGGCTCGTTGTGTTTTACAGGAAGCAGCTGTGATAGAAAAATCAAATCTGTTAAGGTCATATATTTTAACATAAATGTGATTTATCATTCCATCAGCTTCAAACCTGATTATCGCTGCTCTTTCTCATCGCGGAAACTCCAATAGATGTTTGGTGACAGTATTTTCGCCTCCTATAGACTCTGCCTTGTGTAGATGTCAATAAGTGCGCTTCCAGTTAGAAGCTCTGTAGCACAGCCAACTGCGTAATGCCTGAGTAAGAGCAACCCTGCATGGTTTCCTTTCTTAAAAGATAACACAGGGCAGGAAGAGCTCCACCAAATCCTTACACATGAGGAACCCTGACAGTGTTGAGGAGGTGGAGAACACAAGTGCCTCATTTACAGCGTAGCCCCCACCCAGAAGAATGACCTTTATTCTCACTGTTATTTTGTTTTCCCTCCTGCTTCCTGAGATGTCCAAGTCACTAGCACTGCTTATGTCTGTCAGATTTTTATTTTAATCTGTGCTTTAATGCGACATTTTGCCTCTTCAGACCACCATACATCATTTTACAAATCTGTCTTGCATAAATGTATAGTCTCAACATGGGAATCAGCACTTAGAATGATAACAAAAATGGGAACCATCTTATTTATTGTATTGTCTTCTTAGGATAATAAACTTAAGGCTTTTGCTTGGAGAAAGGCGATACAATAATCCTTTAAACAGTCCTGTAAAGCTCAACACTCCAGCTTTACTATATCATTTAAAATAGCTTAACTCCAAGTGAAAATACTGGGGGTGTACAGATGCATTTTTAAGCTGGTGATTCAACTGCATCGATCAATTGATAATAATCGATTATTAAAAATTTCACAAATAAAAACTAAATACTCCTTCAAGCATATTCTTACTTAAAACTTATTAAGATTTATTGAGATTAAGATCCTGTAGTGTTTGTACTTCACTCAAATGTGCAATTAAGCTTCCATAGTCCTATTTGTATTATAAGTGAGGTTTAAAAATGTTTTTGTTGAATTCAGCTTATCAAAATAATCAAATCAAATCGTGGAGATTAAAGAATTCCCTAAATAATCATCAAATTGAATTTTTTTTGAATGATTTTCACTCTCACTTTCATACTATGTGGTTTAGATATTCTTAAGACAGGTTGCTTGCCCTGAAGGACTCCAATGTCTGAAGGAATCCAAGCCTGGTGATGTCCCTTTGTTCCTGTATTTCAGCAAATAAGTCGGTGCATCAAATCTCATGCAATCTCTGTCCACTCCACCACAAACCTAATCCTGTGATGCTCCAGAAGCAAAATGTTGTGAAGGTAGCCTTGAGAATTTGCAACATTGACAACTTCTGCTTAACATTTTCCCTGGTGGCCTTGTCGGGGTCAGTGTCTGCATCCAGAGTCAGTTTAATCATTGGAAAATAAACTTTGGAGAGTGCCCTGGCTTCTACAGCACCTGCAGCATCATAGGTATGAGTCTGGACTGTTGCAGATGGGGGTTTAATGTCTCAGCCCAGCCACCACCCATGTACTGTATACCTGTTTCATATTCAGGCTTGTCTGCATGTTTAAATGTCAGCACGCTGAAAAAGTTACACAAATTGTCAAGTACACAAACAACATTTGAGAAGAAATAAAAATCCATATCAGCACTTTCTCCGTTGCAGAAATGTGTGCCTTGAGAGCCTTGTGAGGAAAAAGTGCACATCAGTGAGAGACGCTAGAGGACATAATGTCAAAAGTTGTATAGGCTTCAGATTCTGCCAGGGGAAATTTCTGCATAAAAACAAAGCACTTTGCATTAAAACCAATGGCCTGGACAAATATAGCCAATAAAATTGTGAATAGTAGCCTAATTTTATTGGACATCCAATCCAACCTGTGGGTTTGCTTTGTGGTGGATGAATGCTATTATCCATGCAGTTGCTACGTATGGAAATGGGCGCAGGCATCGGAAGAAAGATCTGAACTATATTCAAGATAGAATCTGTCTAAGAGATGAGATATTTTAATGGAATCAGCGGGAGGGGTGCAGCTCTAACTAACCTGCCTGTGGTGATTTTTGACCCGATGAGATAAGCCAAGGAGACATAATGTTTTTCCTCCCCTCCCATGAATGTAGCATAATAGCCAGTGTTCACTTGGAGGCCATTCTACTTCACTCTGTGGCTTGACACTGAATGTTGGAAAATAAATGAAATGGAGCGTTTGCAAATCACATCATAATCATCATTATTTGATCTAAGTTGCAGATGCTGCAGTTTTTAAACATTACATTAGTGTATTGTACAATCGGAAATGTTAAAGTCTCCAGTGAACTCCATCCATCACTGAACAGTATTTATCTCCTTGGATAAAGATAACGTGGAAGCATTTTGCTATGTTTAATGGGCGGCCATCATCAGTAACAAGCCATTGTATCAAAGGCATCTATAAATTGTTTAACAGCAGAGATATGGTATTATTTTCATTCTCATAAAGGAGTTGGTTTAAAAAGGGGGTTGGGGGTCTCAGCAGACTGGTGAATTAGCTGGAAACTTCTATTGCTTACTTTGGCGGAGGACCACTTCCTCTAGCAGTGTGTGCTGTGTCCCAGGTGTGCTGTTCTCGACCTCAGAGCTCCATATTAAAACACATGCGGCAGACCACACTGGGCAATAGTCACAAGCCACTTAAAACTTCACTCAGACTCACTGCTAACCTTTTGGTTTTTCTTTCTCCTCTCATTGTGTTCAGAGGGAATATCATCCGCTTGCTGGTATTATTGTTAACACTGAAGTGCACTGATCATTTGGAGTTAAGAGTTTTCCTACAACTGAAAAAATTATATCTGTGTGAGCCTTTAATAACCAGCATTTATCTATGAAAATGTTATTTTCATGGTTGCTTTTGATCCTCTAAGCCAGGATTTCACATTTGCACATCATCCAGAGTGATAACCAATTACAGAAGGTATTTTCTGATCCCCCTTAGAGCCAACCTGTCTATGTAGACACTTAAGCCCTATTCGGACGGGATTAGTTTTACATGAGGAGGCGTGGTAATGTAACAATTACCAGAGCACCTCTGTCATTTTATTCTCGTCTGAATTGGTCGTGTTAGTAACTTTTTACAGCTTTTGCAGCATTATATCTCGCTGGACAAATGTACACTGAGCTCTGAGAGGACACCGAAAACACGAAGGTTGATTACTCTTGGGCACTGCTATCCCATCATGAAAACACATTCCATTCACACAAAGCATCTCTGATCCCGTCCCTACGGCAAAGGGGGCTGTTTTGATGTGATGCACTGATTATTGAACTCAGTAGCTTTATAATTACCATGATTGTGACCATTGGACTGTTTTGATTTGTTGTGAAGTTGAGGTGTCCACCATTGAGTAATTAAGTCTCAAAATCCTGGCTGTGAGTTGTAGTCTCTTACTAAGCACTGAAGAAAGCAAAAAAATGTCTGCTTTGCTTTATTCTTCACTTTTACACTTTTTGCATGATATGTAAGTAATAAGTACATTTTTGCAGTGTGCAGGCACTCCTCCACAAGCTGATTTTGATCCATCAAATCATATTTCAAATTTCTTTAATTCACATTTATTTTTCTGACATAATCATTCAAGAATACCAATTCTGTGTTAGGTCACTGAGTCACTTTGACTCCTTCTGTTTGGTTGCTTTGAGTGAATGCTGAACCTGAACTGACAAACTGCACAACATTGTAGGTCACCAAATCAGTGGATAAGAACATAATGCTCTAAATGTGAACAAAATGATAAGCGTTCAAAGCTGAGAGACTGATGAGATTTTTCGCTTGGCTTGGCTTTGGTTCTAGACTTAGAAACAACACTTATGTTGACAGTGGACACTGTGATCTGATCCATATATCAATGATACATGGGGGAAATTAATTGACATTAACCCTGGTCACTTGATTAAGATTAAGATGTAATGTGCTCCACTGGGAATGGGCCAAGAGTGGAGGTCTGAAAAGTAAACTTGTTCCTATAGACAGGGCTGCACAGTCTGGTACTAAAATGCTGGTACAAACCCGTGAAATTTAATTCTCATAGAATCAAATGAGAGAAAGAGAGAGACACAGAGACACAGAAGGTCTCCCTGATGTGCTGTTTATGGAGAGCTGACGCACACATTTTCCATTTTAGGACACCCATGCGTACCCGCGTACCGCTTATGTGCAGCCCTGCCTACAGGTCGAGACAGAGAAGCAGGACTTTAGAAGGACGAGCTATGATCTATCTAGTAGATCATCAGGGAACCGAATAATTTTTGATAACAGATGAAAAGCGGCCATGACTGATATTAAATGCTGGACGTACACTTGAATTGAATGAAATAAAATGAAATACCTTTTTAATGTTTACAAAACTTTATCATTTTAGAAACAGGCCAACGTGTGTAGCTCATGTGCATGCTATACATTGTTTGGTAATTTCCCCTGGTGATGTTTAGATAGCTCACTGTATATGTCACAACTTAAAAAGTATGACTGAAATGTTTTTCCAGTGTTGTCATTGTCACTGTTTACATGCAGTTATGGCTAACCAGAACTTCAAAACTATGACTTAAGCTTCTGACTTAAAGTGAATGAACATGTCTAAACTGATCATTCAAATAAGGATTGTGTACCAATATTTAGGAGCATTGATGAAGGAACACAATGCCTCAGACCCAAACAGCGCGCCTCTGTTTATGGTTACCATTCCTCCCATCTACTGAGTAACTAATGACTCACCAATGTGGCTAACAATGAGGCGCACTTCTACAGCAAACGTAAACTTATGAGATAATCAAACCTCCAGCTCACCATGGAACCAATATAGAGGTGTGGCTTTGGGTAGACCTACTTTGTTTTGGAATCACTGTCATTTGTCTCATCTTCCTTTGCCTCTTGTCAACTACCAAAACATGGCAGACATCCGTAATGTAAAACAGAACCAGGCTTTCCCCATGGCGACCCTTCCAGGAATTCCCCTCGAAGCTTCCGTTCCTGTCACTTATTGTTGATGCGACTGGAAGAGGAGAAATGGCCGACTGCCTGGGCAAGCAAAGTGCCAGCTAATGAAGTGCTTTGGTTTTTGCACAAGGCTGCAGTAATAAAGTTGAGCTTGGGCTGCTTAAAGTTCTTATCTTTGGGTTTAAGGTCTGCTATTGGCTCGGCGAACAGGAAGGGAACCGTGACACAAATTCCCTCTTCATATTCCCATGACGACAGTTTCTGCGCTTGCCATTAGGTGAACACTGCCCGTTTCCTTCCCCACAAAACTGGAGGAAAGGTGGAAGGGCTATTTTTACTCCAAGACTGAATGGAGCGTTGCACTGGAAGGGCCATGTCTCTCATTGACCTGGAGTCATTGGAAAAGGAAGTGTGTGTGAGTGTGTGGTTGAGGAACACTTTATCACAGCTTATTCAGTGGTGTGCATGACCAATTCACCAAGCCCTCAGACTCTGAGGGTATTTAGGATTTGATGACAGAGTGAAGTGACCTCAGATGTCCAAATGTGAGCCACAGTGACGGCCACAGTTTGACACCGTAACCATCCATCCTGTTGGCTGCATTACAACACAAGCACCTGCAGTATTATTAGCAAGGCATTCATGTCAAATTAGAACATGAGATCAGTTTTACTCAACTTTGCTCCAGAAAACTTCATAGAAAAACTTAAAATGCTGCCACATGTATTAATGCTGGGGAATCTAGTTTTGTTTTTTGGGGGGTGGATTTGTACTTTTTCTGTAATCATTGATTTCACAGAATAATGTATTTATTTTAAAAATGTTTTCTTAAAGAACAATTTCTTTTTTTCCTCACATTTTTAAAGAATTACTTTCTTTTAGATTTTTTATTTTCTTATCTTTTTATTTTTACAAATAAAAAATTGTCTGCCTCCTAAAGGATTTAGCAGTAAATGAAAGTCAAATTCAACAAAAAGCAAAATTTCTAAATTGCTTCAGACCTGAGAGAGTTCAGAAACAAGAGCTTCGGCACAACCTTTGTGTCAAGACAGGTACAGCTTAATGCTGTAACCATGAAATGTTTGAGAGAAGTCATCAGATGAAAGATGTACTGTTGTAGACTGATCCAAGGCTGACTCAAGGCACTCAGAAATATTCAGTGGAAGTTCTAAAATAATATGTTTGGATTAGCTGACCCAACAAGTCACTGCTCTTATGTCTAAGTTCAGACAAATGAATGGAAACCATATCATTTGGATCTAATAAAATCACTTGAATGTGCCATCTGGGGTCACACTGACCTAGAGGCGTTAACAGTTGCTTTCAGGAAAGCTATTCACATGTGGATACAAACACATGACATGTTGTGGAATTAATTTGATGTTCAAGAAATGTATTTTGAGAAAAGTTATGAACAGTCAGATTGCCAGAAAGCTTTTGAAAACTCCAAATAATAATGACACTGTTCATAGCTTCTGTATAGTCACACTAAACAGCATTTTTCCAAAAGTGAATGTAAGATTGTAAGGTTATAGTAGTACTGCGGAAGGTCATAAGGTTAAAAGGGTGCATACTTCCCTCATCATTTTTTTGTTGATGAAACATTTAAATTCCACACGTGAATATGTTATTTGCTCACTGTAACAGGTTGCTGACAGTGATGTCAAGGTTGTGCATACACACGGATACCCACACGTGTCAGTAGGACACTAATGTGTAATGTGTGTTGTCATAAAGCAAATTTCATTGGCTTGCTAATAATAAAATTGGATGTTGTAAACAGCTGAGACAGCTGTTATACACAGCATCTCAACAAATCATTATGAAATATAGGTGAGCCTGTTGTTTGCTAGGCAACATATTTCCCCAAACTAAACCTTTGCCATCAAGTTCCACAAGTCAAATGTGGAAAGCTTACAGCAGATGCAATGATGTGCGGAGTCATGGTTATTATAGCATCATTTGTCCCTCTAACAATACTACATCATTGTCAGTATTCTTAGTTCGTACCATGGTAACTGGGAAATCAAAGTTTTTCTGTGCCTGTGAGAGTATAGTAAAATGGAGAGAGACAACTTTTCTATGTTTAATATACAGACAAACATATAGGTACAGTACATAATGGTCAGACAGCAACGCAAACTATCGGGGACTAATGGCAGAAAACAGTAATAGTGCAGTTTTCATAATCTGTCAAATTTCCATGCGCACAATATCTTCAACGTTATTTTCTTCTTAGTCTTAACAGTATATACTTGATTATAAAGTCACGGATAAACGTTTTCTGTTCTGCAGCATTTGACCTCACCGTCAGTTGTAGATAACAATAAACAGCTAAAGACCAGACTGTTAAAATCAGCTATGGATGTTAATGGGAAAAAAAAAAAAAAACGTATTGAAGAAACGTCTGGTCTATCATCAGGCGATGAACAGTGTTTAAAATTAATTATTTTGGGTTTGAGTGGCTTTATAGGCTTTTTTGAACATCTTTTTTTATTGGTCACAATTTCTCACTCTGTTTATACACAATAGTCAATGT